>JABUQX010017297.1:0-60000 GCA_015478945.1 Trachelipus rathkii | reverse complement strand
TAAAATCTGGTTTTGCAGCTGGAGCAAACTCGTCAAAAGACAATAAAATAAGTTTTGGAGTCAATTCCTCTAATGATATAAAGTCAGATGCTGTAACTTTGGAGGTTGGTTCAACCTCTTCAAAAAATGAAAAATCGAATATCTTAAGCTTTGAAGCTAACCAAGGCTCTACAAAAGGAGCAACAACAGGTGGCTTCTCTTTTGGTGTTCCAGTGTCAACGACATCTGGTTTCAATTTTGGAGTTGGTTCCCCTCTTTCTAAAGATAGTTCAGGAACAGTTCAAATAAATAATCCTTTAAAATCATCAAATGATGGAAGTGCAAGTACTTCAAATACTCTAACTTTGCAGTCTTCAAGTAAAGAACCATCAAAATCTATATCTTTTGATATCACAGGGATAAAATCTAGCAATCCTACTGTTGAGAAGCCTGCAACCTCATCCATACTTCAAGTGCCTGTTGAAAACAAAGCCTCATCCTCCACTCTTCAGTCATCAACCAGTATTAAAAGTTCGACAGGTTCTTTACCATCTTCAAATTTGATATTTGGTGCAACTCCTGCTTCAACTGTATCCTTAGTATCTCCAAATAGTGCTTCTGATTCCACCACAACTACTTCAGCAACAAGTTTTTCATTTTTTAAGCCATCTGTTCCTAGCATGGTACCAAAACCAGCCGAAAAACCAACTGGTAATCCGGAATCAAAAAGTAGTTCTATATTTCAGTTCGGTAATACTCTCTCAACTACTCAGAATTCTGGAACTAAGTTCGAGTTCCCAAAACTTGATAATTCTAATATGAAGAACCAGAATGAATTTTTCTCACAAGGATTACCAAAAGTTAATCCCACAAGTTTCAGTTTCTTTGGTAATTCAAGTTCAACGCAGTCAGTAGATAATAAACCTTCTATTCCTTCTTTTGGAGACTCAAAGATCCCTTCATTTGGCGATCCCAAGTCTACCAGTTCTCTTTTTGTATTTGGTAATAATGATGTAAAGCCTCAGAATGCTGGATTTTCATTTGGCAAGCCAGAGACAGCAAGGTTACCTAGTGCCCAATCTTTGGTGGTTCGGTTCCTTCTTCATCAACAACCATTAAATTGTGGCCAAGTAAGTTATATATATATATATATATATATATATATTAATATATATATTATATATATATATATATATATATATATATATATATATATATATATATATTTATATATATACTATATATATATATATATATATATATATATATATATATATATATCCTATGCAGGGGGTAACACGGGGGATCCACAGGAAATCGAACTTTTAAGGCCGGCTATCCCAAACCAGCGCCACCAACGTGTTCGCAGTTCAGTTTTAATTCTTGCCCCCAGGAAGATAAAAGTCCAACTGCTACGCGGGGGATTGAACCAGCATCCTCTCGCATGAGAGTCGGCGAGTCAATCTCCTTGCGCCACGAGGCGTCAATATATATCATATATATATATATATATATATATATATATATACACGCGTATATATATATAATATAGTATATAATATATATATATATATATATATATATATATATATATATATATATATATATATTATAATATATATATAATATAATATATATATATAAGAAATACTAAAAGGTGCATACGAGGAGAAAAGAGAGGTAAATGAACGTTTGGAAGGAGGAATGGGGACTGTACAAGGGAATACAGGAAGCTTTTCTGGAAGGAAAGCGCGAAAGGTTAAGAATGAGAATAAAGGGAAACCTGCTTAGAATAAAATAGGGATTGGTGCTTTTGTAACTGATTGAAATGGGATGTGAGGGGAGTGTGTAAAGAACACTTCGAGAATCTGCCCAATATTGGCAGTAATGAAGAGGGTGATAGTGAATGTTTGTGGGTTTAATGGCGCAAGAAGGAAAAAGGGTATTTTGGGGATGAGGTATTAGCAAGGAGGAGGTCGGGGTAATGGGTAGAGTGAGGAAGTTGAAGAATTGTAAATCTGCAGGTATAGATTGAAATTACTGGTGAAAGATCAAGAACGGAGGCGAGATCGTGATGATTGATTGGATTTGGGAGTTGTGTAATTAAAGCGTTTATGAGGGTATAATTTTCCAAGGGATTGGATGAGAGCCAGTAATAGTACCCTTATATAAGGGTAAGGGAGATAAGGGGAACTGTAGAAAATTATAGGGGAATGAGTAATTAATTTAGTGTTGTAGGGAACCTAATGCTGGTATTTTGGTCGGGAAAGAGTGCGTTGAGTGACTGAAGGGACTGATTGGTGAAGAACAAGTGAGTTTATGAGTGGTAGAGGATGTTGTGGATCAAATCTTTACATTGAACAAATGATTGAGGAAAATGAGGGAGAAGAAGAATTAAATTGTATTTATTTAGGTTTTATGGATTTGCAAACAGGCGTATGATAGAGTTAATAGGGAAGCTTTATGGCAGGTGTTGGTGGTAGGCTTCTTGAAATGCGAATCAAAGTATTGCTATGACGTTAGTGAGCGTGTACTGTAAGAATAAATGGTGTCAATGGTGATTGGTTAAGATTAATAGCGGGTGTGACAGGGTTGTGTTATGTCTCCTTGGTTATTCATTTGTATATAGATGGTGTTATGGAAAGAATTCGAGGTGGGAATGGCAGGAAATGGGTAGATGAAAAAGAGATGAGTGGAGGGTGCCCTAACCATAATAATATGCGATGATTTGGTTCTTGGTGGCGATCTAAAGAAAGTTTGAAGAGAATTGATAGAGGGGTTGACAGGGTGTGTAAAGGAGGGGGTTTGAAAGTAAACCTAGTAGAAAAGAGTAGGTTATGGTTGTGAGTAATGAGCAGTCCTCAGTGTGGAAGTTATGTTGGATGGTGAGCAGCTGGAACAAGTGTCTAGAGGTTTAAATATTTAGGGTATGTGTTGGATGAGAGGGAACGGATGATGCAGAGTATGTAGTAGGAAAGTGTGAATGGCCAGGAAGGTAGGCGTTGCAATTAGGATCGTTGGTTTGAATGTAAAGGACTAAAGTCTTGAGTGCGCTTTGGGTCTTACATGAGGGTACGTTGTTTACCCTGTGTTATTGTATAGTAGTGAGACTATGGATAGGAAAAAGGAAGTATAGATCTAAAGTTCAATGTGTTCAGTATGGACAATCTTAGGCATGCTTAGGTGTGAGAAGATCGATAAAGAGGAATGTAACGATATATAGAGAGCTGGTGTGGATGTGAAGAAAGGAGGAAATGAGAGAAATAAATGAAGATATGTTGAGATGGTTTGGAATGTGGAAAGGGATGAATGATAGACGGTGGTTAAGCGGATATGTATAGTGGCGAGTGTGTTGAGACCGACCGGCTGGGAGACCGAAGAGAAAGTGGATGAGTCGCGTGAACGAATGGTCTGAAGGGGGTACGGAGAGGAAATAGTGAGTTGGCAAGAGGCGAGAATAAAGCGGCATAATAGGAGTGAATGGCGGAGTTTTGTTATGGGGGCATTGGTTGTGGCCCACCTGGGCAAAGGATGAACCCTTACATTTGAAGATTTACCATAGTTAGGATCCGTCGCAGTCCCTGAAGCTCTAGGGTGGATTTTCTGTCTGACGAGTTCTCACTAATAAATGGTACAGAGGAGGCGGTAAGGCTGGGCTTTCCCTTTCGACTTTTGTCATATTCTTCCCTGCTTTTCTTTTCCGATTGCATGACACGCACCTTACCCCCAGTCTTGGGGCAAAGAGGTAGATAAAGAAAAGAAAAGAATGATATATATATATATATATATATATATATATATAATATATATATATATTATATTATATATAATATATTATATATAATATATATATATATATATATATATATAATATATATATATATATATATATTATATATATAATATATATTTTATATTATATATATATAATATATATATATATATATATATATATATATATATATATATATATATATATATATATATATATATATATATATATATAATATATGAAATATAAATATTATTTCAGCAAGAAGCAAATCTAATGACACAGACCATGAATAAAAATACTGAAACTGCTGCGCCATCCTCGTTTAATTTTAATGTGTAAGTATATGATTTTTTTTTATCATTGTGTGTCTTAATTTCACAGAAATATGAATTTGCGAGAAAAAGTAAAAGAAAATTAAACCTCTGATTATTATTATTTTATAATCCTCAACATCCATTATTTCTATTTCATTCTGTTCAGTCTAAATACTACAGTCAATGCGCCATATTAATTAAGGTTAATTTTGTTTAATTATGTGATACGCTGTTACTTAGTTATTGTGGTATATAAAGTAACTGTATTTAATTCCGTCCCTTTATTACATGATCCTCTTGGGTTCCATAATATATACATAGTAATAGTTTTTGTTTTTTGTTTTATTTTGGTTAATTATTTTTCATACATTTACCAATTTCCAAACCATTTTAACCAACCTTGTTAAGTCTCTCCAGCATAATTACTTAGAAGATTTCATTACTTTTTTTTATCACATTTACATTATTTTATTTGATAGGTTTTCCAGCAATTTATAAGGAACGAACAGCTTAAATTTTGATCATTATCTTAACAGATATTTCAAACTACATAAGTTTTTGGTAATTTACTCTGAATTATAAATTAATCATTATTGTAATTTAGTAGTTAGCCCTTTAAGTGAGAGATAGGGTTAAACATTTTTCCTACTTCACACCATGAATAATTGACTTCAATAAGCAAAGGCATGATTCTTTTCAAGATATATAAAATTTGTGGGGATTTTCTGTGATTACAATTAATTAATTTTAAGTGAAAATATCAGTGATCATAAATTTAAAAGATAGCTGTAATTGAAGATATTTTATTTTAAATAGAGTCCTAGTGTATTTTGGGTTTTGTTTAAGCCATGACTGTGGAATCGGAGCCGTCATAAATAAATGGATATGAATGAATAGTTTGAAAGAGCAATTATCTTTTCCCAAAATAAGAGAAAGATAGAATATATATTAATTTTGCTGTTTGATTAAGTCTTTAACATCTATATATTGGTTAAGTTGGCAAAAAAAATGAAAGAAAAGAATTCAGTTACAGTTCCACATAAGTACCTCTTTAAACAATTATTATTATTATTAGTAGTAGTAGTAGTAGAAGTAGTAGGTGAATGAACGGTTTGGGAGAAGGAGGATTGAAGACTTACAAGGGAATAAATAGGAAGTTCTTCTGGAAGGAAGTATGAAAGGTTAAGAAAGAGAGTAAGGGAAATCTTCTATAGAATAATTAATAAGGATGGTGCCTTCGCTAATGATGAAGTGCACGTGAGGAGAGTGTGGGAGAAACACTTCGAAAATCTGTATAAAATTGGCAGTGATGAAGAGGTGATGGTAAATGTGTGCTGGTTCGATGTTTTGGGGGAGTAGAGTGAAGAAATTGAAAAATGGTAAATCATCAGGTATAGATCGAATTACTGGTGAAATGATCAAGAATGGAGGTGAGATTTTGATTGACTGAATATGAAAGTTGTGTAACAATGTGTTTGTGGAGAGTGTAGTTCCGAAGGATTGCAGGAGAATAGTGATAGTACCCTTATATAAGGGGAGCTGTAGAATTAGTTTATCGAGTGTTGTAGGGAAGATATATGCTGGTATTTTGGTTGAAAGTGTGTGGTCGAGAGACTGAGGGGCTGATTGTTGAAGAACAAGGTGCATTTAGAAGTGATAGAGGATCTGTAGATCAAATTTTTACACTAAAGCAAATGAGAGAGAACAACAAACTGTACCTAGGTTTTATGGACTTGCAACAGGCGTATGACAGGATTAATAGGGAAGCTATTTGGCAGGTGTTAGTGGTAAGCTTCTGTATGGATCAAAGGTATGTATGTATGTCGATAGTGAAGCATGTGCAATATAAATGGAGTGAATGGTTTAATATTAATAGTGGAGTGAGGCAGGGATGTGTTATGTCCCCATGGTTATTTAATTTGTATATGGATGGGGTGATGAAAGAATTAAATGTAGGAGCGGCGGCGGAGAGTTTTAGACTGATCGAGATTGGAAGAGTGGAGGGTGCCCTGTTTATTGTACACAAATGATTTGGTATTATGTGGTGAATCTGAAGAAAGTTTGAGAGGATTGGTAGAGCAGTTTGATAAGGTGTGTAAAAGGAAAGGCTTGAAAGTAAATGTAGATAAGAGAGTTGATGGTGGTGGGTGATGAGAGTCCGCAGTGTGAAATCATATTGAAAGTATCTGAGTTTAAATTTTTAGGTTATATGTTGGATGAAAAGGGAACTGATGATGCAGAGTGTAGTAGAAACGTAATGAGTGATAGGAAGGTCACAGGTGCAATTAAATCTTTGGTGAATGCAATGGGACAAGGTCTTGAGTATGCTAGATTTCCTGAATGAGGGTAACACAGGTAACAACATACCCTCATGCAGGAACCCTAGTGTACTCAAGATCTGAAACTATGTGAAACTACGGTGTGGAGTAAGAGGTATAGATCTAAGGTGCAGTCTGTTCAGATAATCTTAAAGACGTGTTAGGTGTGAGAAGAATTGATAAAATGATGAACGAGCGTTAGGGAGCTGTTTGATGTGAAGAAAGGCTTGATTGAGAGAATATATTAGTGTATTATGATGGTTTGGTCAAATGGAAAGGATGGATGATAGTCGGTTTGTTAAGCGGATGTGTAGAGGTAAGTGTGTTGGGCCTAAGTTGACCGGTTGGGAGACCTAAGAATAAGTGGAGTGAGTCAGTAAAGGAGTGCCTGAAGGAGAGGAATGTGAAGATTTGGTTCAAGCTAGAATAATATTTTATAATAGGAGTGAATGGCGTGGTTTCTGACCTAGAGGATAAACCCTTACGTTGACGAGATATCACAGTGGGGTTGTGTCACGGCGTTGTGAAGCCCTATTGTGAATTTTTGGCTGCGACCGACTCGCACTTGAGGGTATGAGGGGAGATATTAGGGACTTTCTTTTCGACTTATTTCCTGTTCTACTTTACCATTCTGTTTCCAGTGTATGTATCGCCGCACCCTTCCTCTAATCTGGGGATACATGGGGAAGATAAAGAATTATTATTATTCCTCTAATCTGGGGATACATGGGGAAGATAAAAAATTATTATTATTATTATTATTATTATTATTATTATTCCAGTGATCAAATACAAAATCCATTTAGTGCGGCATCAAATGTAGGACCACAGAAGTCTTCTCGAATAACCAAAAGAGCACACCGGAGGCTCAAGTAATCGTAAATGTATTATCCAGATTGAAGTCCTTTTTTTATTATTTAGATATTTAATTATAGGATTGTTGATACAGTTTTACATGTATCTCTATTGTGAATAGTCCGTGAAATATATGATTAATAGATATTTATTTCATAATTTTATTGTTTATATGGGGTATAATTGTTTTTTATTGTTATTTTATTTTCATGTTTTGCCCTGTATAACATTGTTTATGTATTTTATGTTTAATGCATATTGTTATGTATTGTTTTAATCCGCTTCATGAAAAGTTCCAAGATTTCATTTAAATTTTGTAAATAGAATAAATATTTCTTTATTTATTTCCTTTGAGGATGTGTAGGAGTTTTTGAGACCTAAACTCGAGTATTTTATGTTATTATTCATATTATTATTATTATTATTATTATTATTATTGTTTTAATCTGCGTAATAAGTTCCAAGATTTCATTTAAATTAAATTGTGTAAATAGGATAAATGTTTCTTTTTTCCTCTGAGGGTGTACCAGAGTTCTTGAGGCTTGAACTCAATGTGTTAGAAGCTCATTCACTTTTACGATTGAAAGCAATTCTGCCCGGAATCGTTATTCGACAGCCTCAGCGTGCTTTCACTAAAAGGAAGTGCGCTGACCATAGGGTTCTCTACTGATAAAAAATATCTGGCCATTTGCCAAAAACATCTATAATAAGTCTGTAAATCTGCCTTTCCTCCTCTTATTCGTTCTGACGGCGCTGTTGCTAACACTTCTGAAAAGGCTGATTTCATTGGCCTTCTTTTATTCATCTAATTACACCGTGGACGATTCCTGAACCCGTTCTCCTTTTCCTCAGGTGTCCCATGTCTCTACTTGTCATTACTCATGTTCGGGTGCATAAGTTCCTGAGTTCTATGAATGTTAGATAGGCTAGTGCCCCGAATGGCATTCCTCCTCGTGTTTTGAGGGAGTGTGCTTCTAAGCTGACGGCTATCCTCGTTCAACCCTACTCTCTATGCCTTAATACTAATACTTTACCTCAGTGCTGGAAACGCTCACATCTTCAACCGATCCCGAAAAAGGGAAACCGTTCTGACCCCTCCAACTATCTTCCTATTGCTCTAATTTGCATTCTGTCTAAATTCTTTCAAACGTTCCTTAACTAATTTCCTGGATCATCTGGAATCTCTCTCCCTTTCAGATCATCAATATTTCTTGTTTCGCGCAGGGGCAACTGGTGACATACTTTCCTACCTCACTGATCTATGGTCTTCTGCCCTTAAGGACTATCGGGAGTCGTGTGTTGGCGCTTGACATATCTAAGGCCTTTGACCGGGTATGGCACGCGTCGCTATTCTCTAAGCTTCCTTCCTTTGGGTTCCCTCCTCTTTGATTACTCATGTCTAGTTTTCTTTCAGATCGCTCCATTTCTGCTCTTGTTAGTGGAGCAACCTCTTCCTCCTTACCTGTTAATTGTGGTGTTCCTCAAGGTTCTGTCATATCTCTAACTTTATTCTTACTCTTCATCAACGATCTTTTTAACTGCACTTCTAACAACTCTGTTCATTCTTATACCGATGACTCAACTTTCCCTTCTTTCTACTCCTTTCAAATCTGTCCCTCTTTTGCAGCTACGTTGCCTTCTCGTCTACAGTTTTCCCGATTCAATTCTTGCCGTATAAAATGTGTATAGATGTGTATAGAATTCTTGTAAAATTAAACTATTTAAGAACTCGACTACACATCATCTCAAAAACGTCTCGATTTTCCATCTCCTTCAACGTCTCGCCTGTGAACAATATAAACACATTTGGACTGAGAGAGGCCAATAAACAAATTGTATTGGAAACCTCATATCACAACAATTGCTAAGGTGGCCTCAAAGAAGCTGGGGTTTCTGTTCAATCAGTGACAATTCAATCGGAAAATTAAGATGAGGGACAAATCTTCAAGGGTCAAGTGAGAGCTATAGGAAGATAAAGGCTACTTTTTTTCAAAATAGGTTCGACATAAGCGAAATTCCAACAACACTGAAGGAAAATACTAATATTGAGTTGCAGTGATTATAATTGAACGAGGGCCGGCATCAGTTCAGAACACTCTCTCAAAACACGGGAAGAGATGCTATCAGGGCAGCTTGCCTTCCCTTGGCCTTCAACACATTTATTCTAATGAGTTTCCATTGATTGAGGTATCTCTGGAATAACTTTGTTGGAATGGTTCTCAGATCTGCTGTCGCGTTGCACATAACATCGTCTTGGCTGTGGAAACTCCTGCCTTTCATTGGGGATTTGCATTTCAATAATAACCAGAAGTCATATGAAGCCATATCCGAAGATTAAGATTACAGGTAAACGATTGAAATGGCTTTCTTTGTCATTAAATACTAAATCAGAAGCGACGAATAGCCGTAAGTGGTGGTAACACGTAAAAACAAAAACAAAAATTTTATCTGTCAATCTTTTTAAACCTCAACTGGGAGATTCGAGGTTCTCAGTCCTGTCATCCCTTAAAAAGAGCTAAAGATAAAAAATCGCTTAATTAAGGTCCCTTTGAGAGTGGAATTGAGGCAATAAGAGAAGTCCTCACGCTACGTGAACTGCGTCACTCGAGTATTACTCTCCTATCAGGGCTAGCAAAACCCATCCCTCAGGTTTTTCGGTTTTGAGTATCGAGGCAAAATTAAAAATCTATGCTATAATTTTTGTTTTCTATAGTCAATCTTATTGGCTGAATTGGTGGCCTAAATTTTAAAGACGTGGAATTTGGGTAGAATTTTCTTAATTTTATCAATTTTGAACAAAGTGCAAAATGTAGCATTTGTCGCACTCTAAAACTTCGTTTGCATTTTACTGGCAATTGAGAAAAAAAAATTATTTTTGACTTTGAATATCGAGCAAAAACCTTTGTCAGAAATGACTTGAAATTTTAACTATACAAAGATTTATCTGTCATTTAAAATCTCTTGTAAGCTTATGACACCAGCCATAAATTCAAAACAGGAGGTAAAATTTTTTTCATAAATGTTCTTTTGCTGACAATTTTAATTTTAATTTCTGTTCATCTGCGATCAATATGAAATTTTCTTATGTATAATTTGGGAGTTACATCTTTTTTTTTTATTATTTAGATTCTATTTTTGTATACTCAATCGTTCGTCACGTAATAGGAAAAAAATTATCGTGTACAGGCAGAGGGGTTGGGTATACCAAAAAAAATTTCTAAATAGATGAGGCGTAACTCCCAATTATACATGATCTCTGCAGATATCATATTGATCGGATGAAGAAACAAAATATCGCTCAAAATTATAACGGATAATTTTTTTACCCGTTTTGAATTGGTGACTGGTAAAAAAGGCTCACATGAGAATTTAGATAATATTCTTATCTTAATCTTCTTATCTTATCTTCTTATCTTAAATAATAATATTCTATATCTTTGTATAGTTAAAGTTTCAAGTCATTTCAACAAAGGGTTTTTGACCCATTCAAAAATTTTGAAAACTGTTTTTTTTTCAGTTGCCCATTAAATAAATTGTTTGGTCCTTATAGGACGAAAAGTAAAAAATTGTGCTCAAATTTTACTTTTTGACGTCTCTTAATAAGATGGACTCATTCCCTGCACTTTTTAGAGCAGGTTATTTACTTATGATATTGTAGTTTCAAATCAAATTGCTGAAATGAATCTTTAATCGAATCTAAATTTATTTAAGTTTAACATTTATTTTTGTAGGCAGTTAGGGCAAAAAAAAAAAAAAAAAAAAAAAGCAGAGGACTACACCAAAGTTCAACCTAACTCAAATTCAAATTTCTCCGGTGATCACAGACGCAAATTATAAAGCGAGGAAAAACGTGTTATATAACAAAAAAATCCGGTGAAGATGGAGAAAGTACCACATAGGTTCGTAGAACATGCCTGGAATTGCCAATTTCCACAAAATTTGTGTAAATATATAGGACCTCTTGTACTGCGAGGCCGACATAACGGCGATAAAATGTGAGTGGTCAACTCTAAGCACCTGTCATTTTAGGCCTGTAGAAAAAAAGAACGAGGATAAGACGCTGGTACAATTGAAGAAAAAATTTCTCGCAACTTGAGCAGAAACTTCAACTTCTTTGAGACCACCTTAGTAGCTGTTGTAATAAGAGATTTCCAAGACAAATTGTTGTTTACGTTCAGACCAAGAAGTTTTATAATATTTATAGGCGAGACTGTAAAGGCATCGAAAGAGACAAAAGTTCGGAAGTGTCTTTGAGAGGGAGATGCGAAGTCGATTTTTTTTATTTTGTTTTTTAAAATAAATTTCGCAAGGTTTATGCTCACCGAGATCTGCAAGAATGGAACTGGAAAGTTGAAGATCAAGAGGCAACTCTAGATGGAAAAGAGGGGAAATTTTGAAATTAGTGGGAGAATAACGAGTCGATTCATGGGAATAAAAGTTAGAAGAGCAGCTGAGAAGATTGTGGAGAGAAAAGAAGGCGATAAAATAGAACCCCGAGGGACGTCATAATTGACAGAAAAGGAAGAAAACGCCTCATCTACAAGTTGTAGACCACAACTGTCGTTCTAGAACGCTTTGAGAGAAAATTAGACATGACTAAATAGTGAAGAAGACAACTCAAAAGACATGAATATGCTAAGCATCACCACACAAAACCTGCCATCATTCCAATAGGGCAGAAATAACCAAAAATCGGTAAATAGAAAAGTACGTTACCAGGTAACCCCAATCGTCGAAGTCATGCTGAATGATCTAAAAAAAATAGGAATGAGATTCCATGCAGGTGATCCACGAAAAACGGAGTAGGATAGTTCCAAATGAATCGTGGGCAAAATACAGGTGGAGGACACTCGCCAAGTTTCCAACACTTGATGAAAAACCGTTATTATTAAGGATGGAGAAGTATAATAAACTAGGATAAAGGTCGTCAGCTCGAAAGAATTGCTACCCTAAATCGCGGAAGTAGTCCCTTCGGACACATAACCTTCCTGAACCGCTCTATACATTATTAAGGTTTCCAAGAACCTCAGTAAAAATCTGGACACCTGAGGAGATTGAGGTAGAGAAGGTTCTCCAGGACTTTTCAGGCGAAAGTTAATATTCAGTTGAGTTAATTTCTACAGAATCAGTCCAAAGCATAATAAGAGGAGAAAGCAGATTTACACGAAGGTTGGATCTTGGTGAGCATAATTCACTTATACTATCTCTCTCAACTGTGTGTCCAGTGAATTTTATATAATCATGCTGTGGTATCATACTCGTAGCATAATTCTGCATCAAAAGGCTCAATAAACGAGGATGGAGAAAATGCGCGAGCGTTACAGAATGTGATTACAGTAGAAACATATGTCTACAGTCTCATCTCTTCTTCTGTCATCTCAATCATCTCTCTCTCTCGCTTCCCTCTCTCTCCTCATCTCGTCATATGCTAATCTTCTCTCTATCAGTGCTACAGTGGCTCATGATACTCACTCAAAGCAGCTCTCACAGCGCATTCCCGAGTATTAGTTTACTGAATATAACATCCCTATCAGAAGCTAGTCTGAAATGAAAAGAGTATAAATAGTAAGATAACTATATCAGGGTAATATACTCTATACAGTAACTAATTTTTCATTATGTCCTGGATATCAGCTATTTCTCTAGGCCTGAAAATAGGCTTGGAGAGCACCTAGGTGCCATTTTCAACCATCTAGTAGTAGTAACCGAGATAATCTTTAGCGTCGAAAAAAGAACGAAACGACTCACACATTTTGATGCACGCGCGCACACTCTTCGTAACGGAACACATGACAGGATAGACATCTCAACTACCTCCACTCACTCACTCTCAATGGCAACCAAGCAAATAGTCATAGAACCGACTTTCAAAGATAATTTAGACTATATAAGTTATATCTGTGAGATACAAATTTTCTAGTACACTATTGTTCATCTCATATCAGATAGTTAATACAGATATTATTACATATATACCTCTCAGATGATAGTAATAAACAATACGTATGTATCAACTGACAATATCTATCTTAGCAATCACATACATCGTTCTTTGAGAACTCACTGTATCTCTATGTATATATAAATCACTAATAATACAATCGACATCATATCGAAATTTGTATATAGGTACCACGAGTCGGCCTCAGGATCATAACTAATTAACTATACTCACTCCACTCACTCATGTACTTGCCATTTCATCAAGCGACTATCTCTCGTCAACCACACCCTACTCTCCCTCCTCTAGTATCTCTCACTCTATCTCTGATTTACATCTGCTACTCTCTCATACTTTCTTTCGCTTTTACTATATCATATCTTTCTATTCTACTCTCTCTCTATTCTCTCTACATCTATCATCTCTCTCTCTCTTACTCTCTCTCGTAGCAGTCGCTTATCTCAGTACTATATATCTACTTCATATATATATATATCTCTCTCTTCTACTCTCTTTTTACTGACCTATCTATCTCTCTCTCTCTATTTATCTTATCACTTTTTCTATCTCTCTCTATCTGTTTCCGTAATAAAATATGTATCTTCTTTTTCCTTCTAATATTAATCAATCTTCAACTTATCTTCTTCTATCATTTTAAGTGAGGTAACGTTTTAAGCACTCCCAGATATACTCTTTCTTCTTCTATCATCCACTCACCTCTCTTCTCATCTTCTCATACGTTCTCTATAAATATATTATTTTAAATACAATACATCCCTCACCTCTCTCTTCTTCTCTACATTAACTCCTCTGAACATATTTGGGTGTGATAAGTAGAAGGTAGATATAGATTTAATAAATATACAATAACTCAGATAAGATAGATATTTCTATGAGGATAACAGTTGGCTCTATACAACGTAATGGTTCCATGTGATGCTCAAGCTCACGCTCGAATGATCTTAGTTTTAGTTGACGAACATCGCTCATCATCTCAAGAGCTCACTCAAGTAAAAGATATAGATGATTTTCTCTTTTATTCAAATATTTAAGGATACTCAAAATTGTGTATGTGAAGTCAAATATAATTGTGACTCACTAATAGTGCACATAGGAATAATTCTAATAATAACTTAACAATTTATCTTATAATAAATAGTATTATATCTATGAGTATTCAATTATATTTGAGTAGAGATATCTTGTAGCCTGGTATAATACTGAGTGAGATGTAGGATAAGGTACATATTTATCTATTTTATAACTGAGTGATTTCAATAAATTTAATTAGAGTGTATTATGTGTCTCACAAAGTATAAAATAATCCTAGATAATAATATAATATCATAATAATATTGCATAATTAATGTATGATAGTAATATCAAGCACATTACTGTATAAGGCTATTAAGTTCTTTTGATATTAGATGTAAATGTAGATGTAGATATAATCTATTCACATAATTAAATATATTGTGATCTTTGATTTATATGATCACTCAGGTATAATATGTGCAGTTGCTATGGTTATATCATCATTTTTATAATCGTTAGTCATGTATTAGTGATTATAAGTCGTATATATAGGTAAGTAGTCTTTATAAGGTTTCCCTTACCTATTTAAAAATTATTCTGCAAAACCGGACGCATGGAATCACTTACTAGTAATATCACTCACCCCCTTCTCACTCCCCTCTCCTCGATAGGTATCCCAACCTATAGATTATTATTTAATGTGATAATTATATATATATTATTAATGAACAATAATAAACTCGTTTGTCACTATAGGTATCTCAGGTAAAAATTGATAAAATTAATAATAATGAATACTGTTAATTAATATTTTATTAATACTCAATAGTAATAAATATAAGTAAATATAAAAATATATGGAATATGATTATATGGTATTATTATTGTTTTGCCCCACATTTCATTGCGAGATCAATTTGAGTGAGTGAATGTCATAAGAGAAGAAAAGCTATTGTATACGAAAAAATATTGATAAATATTATAGCTTTATGGATGTTTTATATATATGTTAGGGTATATCCAGAGACATTACAGTCCCCTATGGGTCGAATTCCTTGCGCTCATATTCTATGTAGTGAGTGAGGATATTTTCTGTGAGGATTTGTACTCAGATGGATTTCATGCCATCATAAATAATAAGTGATATAAATAATAGGTAGGCTCAGTATTGGAGCCTATAGAATTTCTAGTCGCTTTGTATGCGATCGCATGCTTTTTGTTCTACCTTATGAATATTATTCTTTTTCTCGCGATGCATGTGATTACGGCACCTTACTCCCATATTTGGTGATTTTAATGGTTAAGAATAAGAGATGATGGATAATTATATGATGCTATATTTATCTATAGTGATATTATATATTATTATTTAATTTAATTATTATTATTATTATTATTATTATTATTATTATTATTATTATTATTATTATTATTATTATTATTATTATTATTATTATTATATATTATATAGTTATATTATTATATATATATTTAGTATTAATGTCAACTAATTATTATTTTTATTTATTATTTAATATTAATTCATATATTATTATATTATATAATTCATTATTATTATTCTTATTATTATTATTTATATTATATTATTTTTATTATATATTATTATATTATTTATGTTATTAATTATATATTATGTCATATATTTTATTAACCTCACTCTCTCTCTCCCTCATTAATTATTTTATAAGATGTTAATTCAGTATATACTTAGTTAACAAATTATATATTGATGAGTTGGATTAATAGTGTGAATTATTATTATATCTTGGTGATCTCATCGTTATTTATCTGTGAGTGGAATCTCATACACGCTTGTTTGATTCAGTATATTATATTGATGATAGGTGACTTTAAATATATATCACTCGATAGTGCTCATTTTTTACTTGTGATCTTGTGTATTATTGCATTTATTTCACTGCAAAACCTAATTCTTATTATTATTATTCGAATCTTCAGAGTATAACATCATACAACCGATCGCCTGGATGCGGATGCGAAATCAAATTTCTTGATCACAGATATTATGACAGCAATGTGGGTAATCACTAAAGATAGAATTTTGATTGTAGCAAAGGTAATTTAATAAATTGAGCACGTACTAACAAGAGGCTCACACCGTGATATCATAATTACCAGCAGCGTAACCATGAGGACCAACCTACACTAAACCTATACTATAACTTTAACTACACCTATACCTAAATAATAGTAGATACTAGAATTGATGTCAAGAGTATTTCATGAGATCTAGTATAGGCATTTTAAGTAAAAGAATTATACTATAATAATATTTATTTTAAATTGTTAGTAATTTCATGATTTAAAAAGAAAATTGTCATTAAAACTTTTATACCTTTATTTCTTATACTTCTTCTTCACTTCTTCATTCTTCTTCTTCTTCTTCTATCTTCTTCTTTCTTCTTCTTCTTACTTATTTTCTATCGTAACTTCCATATCATTTTTCTATTTATTTTACTTTCTTCTTCTTCATCATTCTTCTTCTTCATCCTCTTATTTCTTCTATTTTATCAGTTATCAGATTCACAGCTCCTTTTCTTCCACTCTTATTCCTCATATTTTATATTATTATTATTATATGATTATATTGAATATTATTATTATTATATATATTTGTTTTTGTTTTTCATTATTATGGAACATTATATAATTATTATTAATATATTATTATTATTAATAATTATATTAATTAATTATATATCATATATTATTATATTATTTATATATATATATGATTAATATATATTTTATTATATATATATTATTTATTATTATATATATCAATTATTATTATTTATTATTAATTATTAATATATATATTAATATTATTTTTGTTTATACTTACTTCATCACTTATTCCCAACTATGTAATTATTTTATTATTTTTAGACTCTTTGTAATATTATTAATTATTAGTATTATTATTAACTTATTATTATTGATTTATTATTTTATATATATATTATATGACTTATTAATTATATAATATTTATTCTTATTATGTTTATAACATACAAATTATTAACTTATCTTTAATTCAATATAATTATTGTTAAACTATTATAATGTTTATATTTTGACTAACATTATTTTATTATATTATTGTTGGTATTAATACTTCCAGAAATACTGCTTGTATACTGAAATCCTATAATCGTATATAACGGTAGCAAAATCAATCAAAATTATGTTAAATACTATTTACTCTTATTATTATTTTTTTTTATGTATCTTTGTATTAAATCGTATCGTGTATTATTATTATTTATTTATTATATTAGTGATCATTCAAATATGATATTTGTGAGTGGTATTATTTATTGTATTATATATTATTTGGAAGTTCCTAAGTTATTCACTATCCACATCTGTGTTGTGTATAAAATGCAAAGTTTGTATTAAATAATGTAATTACTCATATTCTATTCTCACCTCACCTAATATATATATAACTATATATATATAGCTAATATTGATATATTTTCATATTATTTTGATTAGATGTATATACAATATAAACAGAATGTATAAATAATATATATAATATATATATAGAATTATAAATATTAGTATATATAAATATATTTAGTTTTCTACAGATTTTATTTTTATATATGACTATACACCCAGTTATGATAAACTAAGATGAATAATCGGCTAGTACTATATATACTCTCTCACTATGATATATAACATAATTATATATATATATAAAATTAGCCGAAAATTCTAAGGATGGGGATTTTACACTTTGTTTTTATAGTATATTTTATTATTTTTGTTTAAATCACTAATAAGTGATTCCGAACATATCACCTATGGAGTATAATCCGCAATTAGTATAGCCTAGGAGTACTCGGTACGGTCTCCTTACGTGCCTCTCTCACGGTGGACGACTAGGGTGAGATAATGATAGGTGAGGGTACTATCTCCCATACTACCCTCTCAGGGGATAGGTATACTGACCCTAGGATACACTCCCTATACTCGCTCATATGTGAGTATCTATATATGGTATGTACCTAGCTAGTGAGGTAATTACTCTAGCACTACTATATCATAGCCCCATCTGCTCGGCGCGTACCTGGTTCCACGGACCGGATATCTCGGCCGGTATCACTGCTCCCGCACTTTGTGTTGGAAGTTCCGGTCCGGCGCTACACAGGCCCTCTCCTACGAGCTCTCTGAAGTAAGCAAAACTTAATTTTGTGTGCATTCTGTCTCTTTGTGATAAATATTCTCAAAGATGTAATTTATATTATCGATGAACACGTCATCACTCTCACTGAGCACTCAGAGACAAAAATAGTGAAGTGACTAGAATGTAGCAGTCGGTGCTCGATGTAGTTCACGTCGAGGGGCTCTGAGGATTGCCTAACGACGCCCCATGCGTTAGCGATATCGCGAGGATAACTTTAAACCCGCTGACAACTAACAATTATAAGAGAAGATTTCCTCTCTCACCATTGAAGAGCGGTATGGTTCAACTCACGAAGATGACGCTAGCCATCATTCTCAGTTGTATCACTGGGCTGTAATGAATTATTGCCCTCACAGATTCTGAGATCACAAGCGTCTCAGAGAGTTTAAGAACAGGCGATAGTAAGTGAAGACCCACTCTCTCTCTGATTCTCGTGCTAGTCTATGCGCTGTTTCTCTACCACTTTTGTGAGGTGTTTCATGTCACTAGTTGAACATCACAAAATTATATCGCGAGCACCAAATTACTCAAATAATAAAAAAAAATACATATAATAAAAATAAAAATAATAAAAATCCTCAGAATCTAATAGTAGAATATTATCGTCTTATCTATATAATGATTCTAAAAATATATAATTATGTATTTTACTATGTGATAGACCTGCTCACTCGATTACTCTAAGGCTACATAGCGTGTGTGAGCTATTATAATATAAAAATTCTAGCCAGTCATTTATATATAGATATAGAATATAGACTATATATAATATATCTTTTTATATAAATATTATTTACCTAATGAGTTACTGATCAATAAAATTACTCAGATTTCAATAATTATTATCTTTATTCTGAGCAATTTCCTAACTGAGAAGGCATTTTATATAGTTATCTGAACGCTAATATATGACTACTCGCAATATCTCGCTCGACTTCCATAGTAGGTGATGCGCTGACCTACACAGTTGAAATACCATGTGATAGATTAATTAGGTTATAGGATATTTATTAATTTAACAGTGCTCTATAATTATCAAACTATTTAAATGAGTAGCTAAATAACCTGTTGAAAAATTCATACTTTTAAACTACTTGTATTAATGCTGAGGATGGTTTCTTGCTACAAAGAATGCATGCATATAAATTCGATATTTGTTTTAGTAAGATACTACTGTAGAAGACCAGGCCTTTATTTGAGCTATTCTGATATTCTCTAATATGCTCTTAGCTCACTCGCGCACCACACATACACACTTCTCTATTTCACCTAATCTGTAACATCTGTCTTCGCAGCAGATTCCTTATTCCATCCATCCCAGCTTCGTAAATCTGGTGCATGCAGCTCTCAAAACTCTGCGTCCTATGTGGCTCTCTATTGGCCCTCGTCTCTCTTTCCTCCGAGAAATACATCACGCTTATCTCAGGTCACTTCGTGCGCTTTGCCTCCTATTTTAGTTCCATGGTTCCTACACCACACCATCTATTACTCCATTTCCCTTCTCCGTCTTCTTCTTCAACCATATACAAAACATAAATAATGTATGTATTATTTGTCAAAATTCATGTACTGATTATTCACAATCATACAATTACACTCTTATCAACCCCCTAAACATAATATCTCTATTTTACTTAAACCCTTAATCTATTAACATTTTATCTTCGACATTTTTTGTCAATACAAATCTTGTATTTCAGATCTCTCTCTCATATTTTTTTATTCACATATTCTGTGCCTAACTTCAATTCTTCTGGATATTATCTTAGTTGCACCGCTTTGGAACCCCATTAGTATATAGTCTCACACCCATATTCGTCGTTTCGTTATAAGCACGCTGGTAAACTACAGCAGGAACGACTGTATTGTGACATTATCTCTCATCATAAATGCGAACCTTATCTGATTGTGAAGTTATATTTTGATATAACTATATCCCCCCTCCATATGTCAATATTAACTTACCTCTCTAGCACACCACTCACGGGTAGCAGGTTGGGATACTTTGTGTACATTTCTCTTTCGAGATTCTCTATATTTCTCTCTCTCTCACTTTTATATACTCAATATTGCTTTTTTCTCTTACATTCCTCATTCTTTTACTACAGTTAAAATTCTAATTATTTGCTTCACCTAATTCAATATAAGTCTCGTAACTCATAAATTATTTAGTTTTAATAGGTTAGGGAATTTCCTGAATATATATCTATTGTAATTAGTAAAAATATATATAAAAAATATCGTATCTTTTACCTAAGTACAAATTACTTACTGACTTTTACATAGATTATATTCATATAATACCCTCTCACCTCATACTAGTATTCCGTGACCTTACTCTCTCAAATATACTACTTCAACTATACTAACATACTTATACTACCACTTATCTACGTAGATATACATAATAATTCTTAAGTACTCCTTATTTTTGTACTCACACACTACTATCTCATAATTAATCTTCTCCTATCATACTCATAATACTATATCATAGCTCACCTTTCTGATATTCTTCGTCACACTAAAAGGCTAGTTATCATCTCGACAATATTTAGTATCAATAGTTCACTAACTACTATCTTATCACTCCCTATCCATCACTCAATTCTCACCCCTCTTCCCCCTCGCCTCTATACATTCCTTCTTGCTCAGGTACACTCTCTATAAATATAATTTGTGAAAATAGCTCACCACTCGATAGTTTTGTACATAATTATACGTCGTCATAAGTCATCTCGCAATGCTACTCTTCAATTCTATCTTCATCCTCTCTCTTAATTAACATCATGCACTTGACTACTACACAATTGTACTGTAATTTACCTCATTCATCGATACGAGTTACTCATATTTAAACACTCTCACTATCCTTATCAGGAGCCCTAATATAGTATCAATCATGTCTATGGATCTATATTACACTCTCTACCTGGACACAGAAGTGTGTGTCGTGTTAAAGCAGAAGAGAAAGAATAGGTATTAAGGGAGGCAAATCTTTATGATTTTTATTGTAATAGACAGAAAATGACTGTGAATAGAATCAGAGTGATTTATAATGATGATTGATCTTTGTTAGAGTGAGCGACGATTTCGCTGCTCTAGAATCATAGACCGTGTGGGTGAGAATAGAGAATATGAGATACGAGGGTGATGTGTGAATGTTCACCGGATTCTTAGCTTTTCTCAATTCTACTTATTATTGTAGTTAAGTAGTCTTGCAGTATGGTGGATATGAGAGGGTTGATGGTTATCCAGAAGTAGGGGAGTTCTTATTATGATTATACTTGATTAGAAATATAGATATTATGATTAAAGATGATAGATTAACTTATAAAGTAAATGAGCTACTGACTAAAGATGCAAAATATTGCTATAACACTTAGTTGTGTAAATACATTTAAACATAGCAATTAGTAGCGATTTGTTAACACAGAGAGATAGCTCACGCAAAGAGATTTGTGTAGTAAATTTAGGTGATAGGAATTTATGTGATTTGAAGATCGTTGTGAGGTGTAGGATGGACAAGGTTGCTCTACAGTGTTGTAAGATGTAAATCTCAGCGTTATATAGTTATACAGATCAAGTCACGTAGCTGTGTCGAAAGGAGAGAGAAGCTTCAATGATGATAGAAGTTTGGATGAGCCGTGAGAAGATATTGGATTTTATAGAGATAGGTAGGAGGGTTTTCAGTGATAGCAGTATTTAGAGATAGACGACAGAGGATTAGGACGGAGATGTGTTCACGAGCTATTCAGTGTGTCCATAGCCACTTGTGTGGTAAGGTTAGGCACTTATAGAGCGTTCACGTGGAGCTGCCCGTTGTTAAATCACTCTCTATATTCAGAGGGAATATATAGATTAACGGCGCGAGCTGCGGAGGTAGGAAGAATGTTAGATTGTTTATCCGAAAGCAAAATTCGTATTGTTCAATGAGAAGGGAATTTAGTGTGAGGACAGCTGTGCCGAAATTTTTTGAATATTTGGACTCTCATATGCTCTACACTCAATTTACTTATAGAATAACTTATAGAGTATTGTATGTGTATATCATAAAATCATATAGTAGGTTAAAGTTCTCGAGCTCACGCTCAGCAGGATTTCATTTATGGGTGGCAAAGGTTGAGTGGTACTATATGTAGTAGTGAATAAATAATATAGGGTAGTAGTGTATATATTTTGAATAGCTCTATAGGTACTCTACGAAGAAGAAGTTTGAGGAGATAAGTGATTTGTAGTAATGATAATATAATATAGTTATATAGATAGTAGCTAGGTATAATAATATTATTATTAGTTAGTTAAAAGTAATATTAGAGATGAGTAATACGTTTGTAGTGTGAGATAATATTACTACTTCTTATCGTATGAGTTGATATAGATAGCATTGTACTGTGATTGTGGTTATCGATTGAATGGTAATATCCTTTAAGAAAGAACGGCTCGTATGAGAGCAAAAGAGATTGAGTGAGTTCGAGTTTGGTTACTATCTGCGACCACAAATTAGGAGGAGGAACACATGCACGCCTGCCCCCTCCCGCCCCTGTATGACAGCCATGAAGTATGGGTATGGTGTTGTACAATTGAGCCAGCTGATCATGGGCTCGGCGTGGCCGTTTCCAGTTACTCAGAATTTGCACTGTGTAAGTTCTGAATATGAGTTTATGTAGTTTGTTTTGTGCAATCGAAGCGGTTCGAGACGCGATTTGAAGGCAAAGGCTCTGGAGCTGACTCTGGAGACTATACTGTAAATTCGCTGCTAGTAGATATAGTATCCTTTGTATTAGCTGTAATAAATTGTAGTTGATCCGCGATGTGTCCAAGAGTGTTTGGTCTTGCAGAATCTAAGAGCTAAGTTGGAAGGTGATAGTTCAAGGTGCACAGATGACTTCTGAGAGAGACTCCAGCTTGTTATAACATAGTGTAAGAGTGAAATGAGCATAGCGGAGTGCCGAGAAGCCTGTGCAGCCGTGTGCAGTGGCAGAGAACGCTCGCAGGATGCTATCATGGAGAAATATAAGAGACATTAATCAATTTTAGAGCGAGGAAATTATATGCTCTCACTGAGAGCATGCACCCACGCGACGTAGGATAGCTCGCCAATTGCTCACGCAATATTATTTAGTACTCTATAGTGTGATCTGATTATTTTGATATAAATACGTTATGTGTAGTTCGGGTGAAAAAAAACATAAACTAAAATATATTATAAATATTATGGCATACCTATGTATAATCATTATTGTTATGTTTTTAATAATATTTGTATTTATATAATATATTGTGAAAACAAGGATATCTCTATCTAGCGCAGCTCCCGCCGTTTATGTAAATTCTCGTATAATCTCACTGAGATATATTATACACGTGAGGGCGTCTCATGACTGTGACGTTTACGTACGTATAGTGCAGTCAAACAGGGCTCTGTATACACAGATGGCATAGTATGCTCCTCCCGTGTAGCGCTCAGTCAGGTTGACTTCTGGTAATACGCTAGCTATATGATAATAGGTGTAGCTAGTGATATTCGTAGAAAGTATGCTCATTAAGGTTCTCGGCTATCACGTAACTCGTAGCAGTACTTTATTTAAGTTCCGGAAAGAAATAGAGTCTATCGACTCTTGTGTTACACTCGCCGCTCCGCGACACCAGATATTCTGAGTTCGTGTTAACACTACCCGAGAAACGGCTAGGTCTACTATCCAAGTGGAATAACTAAATTATATTCATTGGTGAATCATGACGATATAAAATATCATTACATGGATAGGGGGATATTATACTATATTATTTATTATTATTTTTTATAGTTTTATTTTTATGTTTAATTTAAATTTTTTGGTTTTTAACTAAAGGACATACCCCCTAATATGAGTGAAATAACCAGCAAAAGTGGCAGGTAAGTCGGTCTTCTCGGTACTCTCTCGAGTGAGCTCGAGGAGAGTGTATAGGGTGGGACTAATCACCCCCATCCGGTGAGGTAGTCATACCTAGGTAACCCCGCTCTTTGTGGAGTACTATTGTATATGTGATTATGTCTAGTACGGTGATGATTTCCTCGACTCCTAAGTCTCACCTCCGGGGTATATATATACTATTTACCTCCCCTCTTATTGATCCCGTCTCGCGCTCACGATGATATATTATACCCCTCTCTAATATAAATAAAAAACCATATAAAATATATTTAATTATATATAATAAATATATCTCACAATAAACATATATTTCACCAAAATTTAGGTAGGGCTCTCTCACGAGCTCATCAGACTAGGTAGGGATACAGAGGGTAGTATTATATTAGATAGGTGGTATACGTTTTACATAAACCCCGCTAGGAGGATAAGTATAGTATATATGGTCGGTAGTAATACTACCACGCTAGTACAACCTCTCACATAGCTCTCAAAGAGTCAGGAATGGAATAACTCCACGTGACGAACTGATAGCCTGCAAGAATAAGCGCGGAATTAATAGTACTCCCTCACTGTTCCTCTATCTATACGAGAGAGATTGAGTGTGCTCTGCATACTAACTCTTGGAAAGGTAGATCATCTCAGACTTTCATCTCTTCGGTTCATACTCTCTTTAGCAGGTTAATGTATTCACACTCCATTAAAGATACGTGGGTCTTATTCATTCTCTAGTGTGTGCTTTTGATTAATAGGAAAAGAATGAATGGATGTACCTGCTTCTGCTCAAGGATATAGGGAAATATAAAATATCGCTTAAATCCCATGTGCACTTTAGAATTGTGATGCTGAGATCAGTGACTTACACACATCAACTTAAAGTATTAATCTCATAATAGTGTTTGTCACTTGTATAGACTCACTAGTAGTCGTGTCATTACTACCGTTGTATTTCAGTCTCTATATTTGAGAAATGATTAATGATTTAAATCTGTTCCTCATCTCGAGCCTACTAAGAATAACATATTATATATATATATAATTATATAGTATATATCATATATATATATATATATAATATATGAATATGTATATTATATTAATTATATATATATATAACTATTATATATAAATATTATATAGTATAATGATATATAATTATATATAGATATTATATTATATATATGATTTATATATATATATATATATAACTATACAACTTTATCACTTAGTGGTTTATCACCGAACGCTTCGTTAGAAATCGAATATAATATCAATAGCTCAAAAATACTTTAGAGTATGAAAAACGTAGTTCTTTCTATAATTAGTGCTAAATAAAATTTTTATTAATTTTACTTTACCTTAAAATTATAAAAAATTATTTTACCACCCCTATACTACTTTATCTACAATATACTAATATATATGTTTAATTGTAGGTACCTATGGTATTACTTATAATGAGGTTATCTACTAATTTGAGATCATATATAATATATATATATTATATATTATATAATTTATATTATAGTATATATATATATATATATTATATATATTATTATATATTATATATATAGATATTTTGATATTTTTTTTAAAAATTGATGTATATACTATATATATAGATGGATGTGAATACTCTCACAAGGTTTTGAATAATACTATAATAAAACTTTAGATAACTTCAGATAACAAAAATAAGACTTTAAATTAGATAACTTTAGATAATAATAATAAGACTTTAGATAACTCGTTTTAATACTTTATCTTCAGCAGGTTGAAGATTCTTCGATTAACTATATATAAGTATACTTAATATATATCTATATATCTATTTATTATATAACTATGCTAATCGTTACATGTCTTAAATTATAATCTAGCATAACTCTAAATCATAAGTAGTCTAATGAATAGATAACCGATAAATAGACTTAGGTCTTTTAGAAAAAAAACTTTTCACAGTGACTCTCAAGCTAAAAATTTCGTTATATAGGTCTACTTCTTACTTATACATACTAAATTTATATATTACTAAGTCATATACCTCATCTAGGCTCCTCACGTGTTTTGATTTTCAAGTAAATCTGAATATTTCTTTTCTCTTGCCAAGTTGCTTCACGTTGCTCATCTATCTATCTATCTATCCATTTTTATCTATCTATCTATCAAGTACTTGCTAATCTAAAAACATAATAATATATTATTCTAGAAGATATGCTCATGATGAAAATTGTCGCTCTTTACTTTAAGGAAAACAAAAGTTACATGCTCTTCAAAGTTGTTTAAACATATATCCATAGACTTTTCATCAATTATTAGATCGACTATCAGGTTAAGGTCTCTTCTTTCAGAGCGTCAATCTATGTGTTCAGGGTTTATGATATTTTGGTTAGGTTAAATGTATCACACAAGAGTAAATCTTAGTATGAAGAATTAACTAGATATCTTTATTATAAGGTGACCTGAAGCTTAGGATCGGCGCTAATGTCGATCAACGAAGGTCGCTACTAAATTTTTATTTTTATAAGAATAAGTCTATGGTGAAAATTTTTAACTTTACGAGGCCTGTAATGCTTTTTTCTAAAGAGAACTGCTGATTTGTCTCGTTTCACTATTCTTCATTTAAATTGTTTTTAGATGTATATATCGTGGGATTTCAAAATAGAAGATAGTTATTTTTGTGGTTTTTATTTTTAATAATACAAATCTAAGACATGTTTTGATTTACAACTTTTGAGAGGTCTGGTAATTTTTTTCCACCTAATGAGAGATAGGTCAGACGATTATTTCGGTTTTCACTATTCTTTTATTATTATTTTTTTTTAGTATTATGAGTTCATGTGTATTTGCAGGTCAAGCAAATCGGTGGGTGACAACCTCTGTTAACATTACCCCCTCTATATTTTAGGTTATGATAAAATTTGTTTAAGTATACATACACAAATTTACTCTGTGTATACATAACTAACAAAACATTCATAGACTGATACTAAGAGGGCTAAATGAGACACAACTATCTTCATGGATTCAATAAATAAAACGTTTAATATAATAAAAACAAATTTGAGAGGCTGTACCTTTTTTTTCCTAAAGACGTTTCATTTTTATTAATTCTTCATTAAATGGTAATTGTTACCTCACATCTATTATTCTGAGGGTTGTCACTCCTCCGATTTTGATGAATAATTACACAGGATATAGTCTAAAAATAATTATTAATAGTTAAAAATAATCGTGAAAACGTAAATCGTCGCTCTCCTTAGGAAACAAATGTAACAGCCTCTCAAAGTTGTAAAACAACCCATAGGATTTCTGAGTTATATACACAAAAAAAAACAAATTTTCTTTTTTGAAAATGCACAGAGATAGTATATCTCTAAAAAAAAATAATGGGAGATCGCTCGAAAACGAAAATGAAAATCATTTCTCTCTTTAGGAAAAAAAGTCTACAGCCTCTTGAGAAAGTTATAAATAGTTTTTCTTCGTAAGACTTTCTTAATTTATCAAAAATTTACGTGCTCGGCTCGAGTGTTAGTGGCATCTCTGAGTTGACGTTTATGATAAGTCATTGTTTAATTCTACACATAGATTTTCTCTGTGTATACCTAACCAAAACTTATCATGTACACCTGACTATGTGAGGGGCTCTGAAAATGGAGACTATCAGACGTGGCATTCGATCAAGTATTGATTAATAGTCTATGGAATTTTTATAACACTTGAGAGGCTTGTACAGTCTTTTTGTTTCTTACATATAAGTTGAGGTTTTCTGAGTACAAACCTATTATTGATTATTATTTTTTAGAGCTATATTATGTTCTGGTTATTTTTAACTAAAATATTCGGTGGTGACAACCTCTGCTAAATCACGCAGAAAAATTTATTATTTTTTTAGAGTCCTATCGCTATGATGTTTTATAAATAATCAATTTGCACGGTAAAAACGTTCCCTGATCCATGTTCTAACTGAGTCAGTCCTAGCTTTTTCTGTGATTAACATATAAAATGATTAAATAATCTATAGCTGTAATATATTCACTGAAAAATTTATTTTTACACTTCCCATTTTGGATTTCTTTGGCTTCTTCCTAACTCTAAATTAACCTACAAGTGGATATCTTGACACAAAGGTGAAACTGATGTAAAATGAAATATGGAGTATTTTTAACAACTTTAGCTTCTTTGTTCAAACAAAATAACAGATGTACAAAGCTTTAATGTAAGAATCATTATGTAAACTTTGATACGTTCTGACAAACGGAGTATACCGTCTGATGCCGTTAAATTATCCGCTCGATACAGTCCGAACTTACTCACCACGATACTATTCGCATTGATAGACTTAAGTATCACTCTATTCAGGATTACGCTGCATCTAAAATGAAACTAATTTGTACAATTGTTTCTTTGATAAAATACATATGAACGATGTTCTAAGAGCTTAGGCTATAGACTATTAAACATTAATAGAAATAGAGTAAATATTTGAAAGTATCTAGTAAAAGTGGAGAATACCATCTCTCTAAACGCTATTGTCTAGATTATTTTGTTTTTGAAGAGTCAATTTGACCGGTCTGAAGCCGGGGCAATAATGAGAGATAAAATACTGCTGGATACTCCATTCAGTGCTTTATCACGAGCAAGTCAGAGTGAATCATTATTTTATTTATTTATTTAATTCTATTATGAAGGACGTGTTAAATGCCTTTAACATCTGGCACACTTAAACGAATGTCTATTTTGAAGTGTAAAAAAATATTCTTGTATTTCTCAAATATCATAGAATTAATATATACGATATATAAATATAAAGCTGTGTCGGTTTTAGAGACAAGGATTCT
This sequence comes from Trachelipus rathkii, assembly GCA_015478945.1. Taxonomy (NCBI): domain Eukaryota; kingdom Metazoa; phylum Arthropoda; class Malacostraca; order Isopoda; family Trachelipodidae; genus Trachelipus; species Trachelipus rathkii. Next base: position 30,781 of record JABUQX010017297.1, on the reverse strand, counting down.
ATTATCTAAGGTAATCGTAGCGTAAAATTTTATAACTATATAATAAAAATTAACAAATATCAATCAAAATTAAAGTGAAGGTAAAATAAAGTCACACATACCATATCGAAACTAGCTACATACATATTAATAATGGTTTCAAACATATTTATGAATACATTAGATCTTAATTATATATTGTTAAATATACTAAGGGGAACAAGAAGAGATGATATGAATGAAAATAAAAGTGTAAATGGAAATAAGCTAAAGTATAAATTAAATGAGAGAAAATATGGTGTGATAAGTCATTAATCAACATAAAATACATAAATAATATATGTAAATTTTAAAATAAAAATAAAATAGTAATAAAGTACTTTACAATATATATATCACTCTAAATAAGATATTAAAATTATATTATTGTTCCAAATTATATAATATGTTATAATTTTATACAATTTTGTATGTTTCAATCTAGTAAAATAATTTTATATATACTGAGAAAAATAAAATAGCAAATGATATATAAAACAAAATAAAATATAGAATAAATGATTAGATATAATTAATTAATAGTTTAATTATAAAATAAAACTTATAAAGTGATATACATTAGTAATATATTGCTGGCGCCTAATGGTGAACTCATGAGTTAGTTCATTTTAATATTTTGTTTATATTATTAGGGTTGAGTATTATTTATAAGATAATATATAATAATTATATCTCTGATAATTTTCTATTAAAATTTATTAATAATAATGAATATATCAAACTACAATTATTGAGAGTTAAAATGGTATTTCCATTGCATCTTTACTTAAGATGGTGGGGAGTGTGACTGGTTAATTCTCTTAAATATTAAAAAATTTAATATTAAAATTTATTATAAATCAATAAAAAATATTAAATTGGATTATTTTTAAAAAACCCCACCTCATAATCATTTTATTGTGTGAAGTAGGTATTAAAATATTAAAATATAAAGACAATAAATAAATAAAGAAAAATATTATAGTTATTACATATATTTAGACAATTTGTTAGATATCAAAATAGCCAAGACTAACTATTATTTGTCATTATGATTAATTTGCTACTTCAATCGCACTGCACTTTTGCACTTAATATCTATTGAATATTTTGCACTTATTACAAATAATAAGTCAACATTTCTCGCGATAATTAACCAGTGGCTCTAGTCACTGTACCGACTCACAAATCTTCTCTTTAATCCTATGATATTAATATTTATTAATTTAATTTTATAGTTCATTATGATTATTTATTACATTCCACTTATATCTTATTCTTACAGAACTTAACTAGATATTATTATTAATATTATTATTATTATTATTAATTATTATTATAATTATTATTCACATATTTATTTATTTTTTTCAATTCATTTTTCATTATTTATATTATTATTATTGATTGATTTATTAGGTTATTATTATTAGTTTATTATTAGTTATTATTATTATCATTTATTGATTATTTCATTATTATTTAAATTTCCAATTATTATTATTGTGGATTATTATTTGCAATTTTACTATTATGTTCATTTCCTATTTAATCAGGCGACCATTGCTTATTCCTGTCAGTATATGTGTTGATAGACATCCTTTTGTTTCTCTTGGTTCCCACATCAGACAGAAGCTAATTGATAAGATGTCTGTCCTAAAAATGTATCTCTACATATCCTCCATGTTTGCTGAGAATTCAAAATATCATCGCACGATGCAACGCTCATTATTATGTCTTCTGCAGTGGTCTGTCGCAAATTTCATAATGATTTCATTTCTCTATAAATCTTCATATATTTCTAGGGAGAGAATACAAATGAAGTGTATTCAGTTTCTCTCAAACACGACATAATTCAAAGTTAATTTCTCGCCATTTGATAACCTGTTTCTGCTATCTTCTCATTTTTAGATTGTGAAGTTATTGGATCGGCCCTTGAAAAGTATGCACGTGTGAGATAGATAGATGCGAGTTTGTGGTCGTTAAATCTCGACTTAATACTTTACATATTTACATATTTTCCAATCTTTCGTACATTTGTGTAGACTTTTCGCTTTGCTTCGTATTCTTCTTTCGCATTGATGGTATGTGACCGAAGCTGTTATAACGCACCTTTTTTCAGCAATCTTTCATTATACTTGTCAAGGTGACTTTGCTATGTAGCGACTCATTCTCAATCTAGAATTTCGTCACCATGTAGTCACAATGTGAAAAGTATATCGCACCATTTGCTCATTCCCTCTGCTCTGTTTCATTATTTCAAAGTCTAAGATTTTGTAGACTATCTTTTTTTCTTCTTGATAATGTGATTTTCATATGAGTGATTATACGTTGTTAGTTATTTACTTACTTTCACCTTGATTGTAATGATGCTACGCCAATATGCCTCCTCAGAACTGCAAATAGGGGTGTAGCTAGTCTATAGTATCTTTCCACTGTATAAACTGGAGTTTTTCATTAGTTTGTAACTTATCTAATTCTTGTTTTCGTGCAAGCCACATTACAGTTGGATCTAAATAAAATTAGGTGGGAGAGGGCACAGGTTGGTGTTGCAATATCTCTCTTGTTCTCCCTATAAGACAGTTTTGTTGAGCTCTTCTCATAATACTTTGGAACTGTTTGGCCCTAGAATGAGTGGAGCCTTATTATTATGAATGCACCTTTACATGTAGTGTTTAAACATGTTTTGTTTCATTGTAATTATATATATTAAGCTTAGTATTATTTATATATTGTCCCACCTCCAACTTTGAATATCCGGATTATATCATATCGTTGGTGGTTGTATGCCATGTTAAATAATCAGTATACATTTGCTTTTCTCTTTTGAACGAATATCTAAGAGCATTGTGACTTTAGACTTGGCGGTTATCGTTTCATGAAAGACAAGTCTTTGTTGCGGTGCAATAGTTCTCACTAATTTTCCGGTGTGCTGAGATCAGTGGATACCATCATCACAAAGAAATACATCTGGTTTGTATTGTTTATGGAAGAGTATTGTGGTGACATTCCTTTTCTCTTGGCGTCAATTCATTAATTTATTTGTTGGTAGAGATAAACAAAAGTTTGAATAATGATAGTGAAGATCCTGTAACACTTTTACAATGTAGTGATATACCTTGCTTTTGATTTCGACTAAGTAACCTTTATTTCTACAATTTTCTATTTTCATTTCCCAATTAATGTAGGTTTGTCCGTCTGTATATACTTGTGCAATGGTGCTTATTATTTCATGGTGAACGCCTTGTACCTCCTTTTTAGAATCTCTATAATCTAAGTGATCCCTACTTACGAAGTCAAAAGCTTTTTGAAAATCTGAGAGATCTTGCAATCTTTGCAGTTGCAATGTTTTTTTAAAGATAAAACATTAAAGTATTGGCAAAAAGGAAAAAGAATTATCCTCTAAATTACTGCACTCGTTCTGTAACCTGGATTGATTTTCTCCTTATATGTTCATCACATAAATTTTTTAATGTGTTTTCTTTCAATTTATTTTGAGTGATAGGTATGATTGTTTGCAGGCATGGTATACAGTTATGCGATAGGTCCTTAATCTTTACAGATGTGATTTCTTTGTTTCTATCAATACTTGTATATTTAATTATGTTCATGGATTGTTTGTAGGAACGTATCAGTTAATGCATTAGTGGGGAACTCTTAAATCTTTTACACGTTTTTGGATTCGCCTGCACTGCTATCTTAGTTGTGTATCAATGTATGGATTTCCACTTCTACGTCAGGTTGTAATGCATGTTTTGTTTGAGTTTTTCTTTATGTATGCAACACAATGTTGGATAGAGAACTGTATGATCCATTGTTCATTATGGATTAAATACTTATATAGTTCATTGGCTTAAGACCTATCTTGGCCCTGTGCTTTCTTCGCCTCTTAGCTGTTGTAATGCATCATCTCAACTTTAATATCAGTGGTTTATGATGGTTTGTTTCATGTCGGGTTGTGTACAGATGAAGTTTTTTTACTGTTATTGAGTCCAATGTGATATTTCTCTATCAGATTGAGACCTAGATAATGCCCGGAAATTTGGTGTCTCACTTGTATCTGTTGTATCTTTGTTCGTTAAGTCTTTTATATTCTCTTTCGAGTTTATCGTCCCTTCTTCGTATGTCGTTTCATGTTTGAGTATAGTGGTTTCCCAAAATCCGTTAATTCTTTCCTATTCCTCCTTTGTATTAGTTTACCATTTTCATAATGAAGTTTAGTCTCAGTTCACTGTTGCTAAGCAACCTAGGTCGCCTTAAGTCTCTTTATATTCTCATCGCATAATTTGTTGTATTTAATCAGATTTTATTATTATCTTTAGATTTTTTTCTATAATGTATTGTTATTCTTGAGTGTTTATGAAAGTTTGTGCACTTTGTTTTTGTCTTTTGTTATTTATATCTTCGCTACACCAGAGCATATTTTTTGGCATGCTCCTCTGCCTCATTTCGCTTTGACTTTTCCTATTAACTATATTTCTGCTTCTTTTTTCTTATTGCCTTTCTTCTTCAGCGCATACTATTTTGGTCTTACTATCTTTTTTTCACCCGTTTTATTTCCTCTTTCGGTTTTCTATAGTATTCTCTTACATATAAGGTATCATCTACTTTGCCTGTTTAATCGATTCTTGCTTCAAAATATATACCTCTATCCAATGTTCTCTTCATGATTCGCATTTTAATCTATTCCTAGTGTTATACATAAATTTTCGTACATCACGGATCTGGTTCTGTACTATAATTTTGATATTGCACATCTTCCCTTTTTTATAGTTAGGCCTTCTACTTTGGTTTCTTAGATATAGTTTTGGTATTATGATTTAATGGTCTGTAGATCAATACGTACTTCTTGGTTTTCATCTATTTTTCATGAACTAAAATGTTTAGTTCAATATCATTATTAGCCAGAGAAAATCTATGACACTTCCATGTCACTCCTCTGCTCAGTGTGTAGAGCCATCACATCTCTTCAGCGTTGTTAATTTAAAGATTTCAACTCAAACTTTATCTCTGCCACATCTGAAGACCATTTACCCCTCTCAGTTTTAGTGTAAGTTGTTGCTTCTCCTAAGCGAGTGGTAAGTGAGCATTGATAAATACCGACGTGATCATGAATTATGTTATCTCTCATATTAATGCAAGTCTTATTTCAGCACTTTTTCTCTCTATATTATGTATCTCTTCTTTCTTACATGTTCTTGCGTGGTTTTACACTGTTCAAAAAGTATACTAAACAAATAAGCAAATTATGATCTCGGTATGACTAATGTCACTTTAACTTGGATGTAAACGGATACTCATTATGGCACTTTCCATCAAGTTTTTTCTACTTCTATATGCTTATTCTCTTATGTATAGACCATTTAAACCTCCCCCCTTTTTTATCCTTTCCTTCTATTTACGAAAATTTGTCAAGGTCATACTCTAAAAGTATGAAATCTGTTCCTTCTGTGAGATGTTTTTCTACTAAAGTACCTATATGCTCATTTTCTGTAATTTATCTAACAACGATCAATCTCAGTTAATTTGCGGTCTTTTGTTTGTTATCTTGTATAATTTATTGCATAATATTAAAATAACGTTATGTCTTTCATTCAACTGTTAAGATACATTTGCCGAGCAATACCTGTGTTTGGTACCGCGCTGGAGCTGTTGCCATTTCCTTATTTAAACTTGCGGTGGTGCTTGCATATTTTCCCTGTGTAATGTTATCCTATGTTCTCGAGGGCATTTTGTTTTCTTTTCATGTAGTTGGGTTCTACAGGGAGGTGCTGCTTTCTTCCTCTCTTTCTTTTTTATAGTTTGGTCCGGGTTTATATATATTATTCTTGAGCGTGTACTATACCTCTTAATATTTTTTTGCTCTTTTAAAGGACATCCGATTTTTGGTCAGCAGTTTTTCATTTTTCTACTACGGAGTATTGGGTCGTGGGTCTGAGTAGGTTTCCCCAGCTTTTTACCCTTACTTGATCAGGTCGAACTCTGTCTACTTCCCACGTTCTTTAAAGATTCAAGAGCTAACATGGTTTTGTCTTTGTGTTGCAGGCCTCCACGTTTGTCTGCTCAATAGTCACTTCTGTTCTAGATTTCATTACTAAGATTATATATTTTTTCACTTCTCCGCTTGCTCTTCATTTGTGCTAAAGTTTTTCTTTACAAGTTCCTTATATGCTTCCGGTCTTGCTAGTGACGAATTTTCTGTTACTGTTTCATTTTCCACACTATTAATTTCATGGTATTTGCGGAGTATTCGTGCGTGCTACTGTGTGAATGAAAGTTGTAGAGTGTTGAGATTGTCGTTTTCTACATAAGGTGTATGTGTCTGCTCGTTATTTCTTTTTTTCTCCACTTATTCTACAGATGAGGCTATATACCTCATAATTAACACTTATGCCGTATAAATGCAAATTTTAGATTCTCAACGTATTGTTCTCTTTTTGATTTCGTGTTATAGCAGTGGAGCCAGTTTCACACAGAATACGTCTATTCCATATCGGCCATCATTGGCCAACATCTTAGATAATCTTTGGATTGTTAACTTGGATATTTTGGCCAGTCTTTTGGTTGTTATAGCTGGATACACTTTTTGTAAATTGTGCATTGAGTCGTTCGTTTCTATGACTGTTCCGTTACTCATTGGCCTAAATTGTTGTACTGGTATGCATTTCCGCCTCGCTAACTCTTCTTTTGCATAGAGGGAAACACCCCTAATACATGATATATACTGTATTTTTTTTTTTTTTTAGGTAACGCATGCAATCAAGTATAATGTGGATATTATTTTAGAGGGGAATTTATGATTTCTAAACAAGAATGACATTCGTTATTTCAACCAATTTTTATGTCAAACAATATAGCGAATGACTGACCGTATCCACGGTTGATGTAAACCAATTCTATAATGGTTTGCTATAAAATTCACCAAGTTTATGTCACACTATATCAAGGAGATCTGTATATCTCAGGCGCAATGCAGAGACCGAAGTATAATAGTCGAATATTGACCTTATTTTATTTATTTCATAGGCTATACGCGAAGAAAAATTCACGATGTATAAAAATATTTTGGAGCCGATAGTACATCAGATGTATAATCATTCGCATATATTTTTTATTTTCAGTATCGAATCATAGATATATTTTGTATTTATTTTTCACTTCTAGAAAATTTTGAGACAGTTTTTACTTTCTTATCATTAATTCAACTATATTGAGCAACATGTATAATAAACTAAATTTTTTCAGGTGCGCGTTTTGGAAATGAATAGTAGACTAGTTTTGTCTGGACTCTGCGAGTGTAGATAGGGGAAAAGAGGATCAGAGATGATGATACAAAGAAAAGAAAAGTAAGAGGCCCTATAGCGGAAAAATATACCACATTGTTCATAAAATATAAAATATATTATTTGCATAAATATTTTTTACTTTTTTCAAAATTTAAATATTTATGAATAAGTAACACTGGTACATTCTTTCTTAGACTGTAGGAAACTTGACTGGTTAGAGATGAAGATAATAATTTATCAATTGGTTTTGATTATCTTTAGAAGAGCCCACAATGTAATCTGAAATTCGAAAGATGTTAAGTTGTAGCTTTGACAAAAAGATTTTCTATCCCAATTTGAATACATATGGCTTTAAATTTCACTTCTGTTGCAAAAATACTCCAATTATGCAAACTAGCTAATTTAATATTAAATGTTAGGAATGGACCAATAATTAACGTGATTTTACATAAACTTGAAAAAGGTGAGTGAATATAATAGTATAATATAATTAAGCGATTTAACATAACTTACCAAATAATAATATATAACCTAAATATATTGCGAAAATTGAATCCTGGTACCAGGATTATTAATGCTTCTATTTTATCTAAATAAAGTTATATACATCACTATATTATAAAGCAAATATATACTAATATAAATAGTAGTTAATACCTGGTCAGTGAGCGGGTAATTCATATGCGACGATAATATTAATATAGTTTGTCGGTTTACATTTGAATATCCATATTTATATTATGGCGATCTACTATATATGGTTTCTCGTCTAGTCATTTAATCTAGATGTGGTAAAAATCGTTAAGGTCTCATATTAGAAAAATGTATCAAATATGACGTGACTCTAGATAATCCTTACTATGTATCTGTTTATTAAGTATAAATTTACACTTGGACATCTTTTTTATATAAAATGCATATATCAAGTTTGTTGAGAAGTATACTCTTTGTATTTCAAACTGTTCTTGAGAGTGTCTTTTACTCCTTTTGAGACAAAATTTTGTAGTAGTGCCCGAAAGAAATGTTTATCTGTATGAAAACTTAAAAAGCGGGCAAATATGAATAATCTTGAGAGGTCATCTGTAGATAACCTATCAGGTGATTTCAATATCATCCGCTACAATCGGGTCTTTATTGCATTTTATATTCTTTTTAACATTATTTAAAGCCCAAGTATTTCTTGCCTTATTATTGATAGAGGAATTGTTTAACTATAACATTACTCTTTCTATGTTTAATAGAGCTCATTTTTTCTCCACGATAGCTTGGTCATATAACCGCTATTAGAGTAGTTCACAGTATATGTATGCAGACTAGCTAGTTAGTGTCTACTCTCGTACAATAGATTTTCTAGTTTTTTTACTAGAGCACTTCTCTAATGCTCTATAAAAAAGATACCTTGACACACCCTTAGGCTTAATTTTGATCAAGAGTACCCAGGGTGAGCTGGCCATGATATTGTACGAAAAGGGTGATCCGAAACTAGAATACTCTAGATAACTGACCTTTTAATTACTAAAAATTAAAGCTCAACAACAGGTCTTCCTCCAATTATGTAATTCTTGGAAACAAACTCATAAAGGGATTTCACTATAATTATGAAATGTAAATTATAACTTGGTGAGTTAATAATTGTTTTTTTTGTTATACATATAACAATGTTAGTACCGAACTAAACAACACTTCCTATTGGTAAGCAGTTACACTCAACTGCTGTGGATTAGCATATCTGTAAATTAGAATTTGATTCATGGTAGATAATATTCTAACATCCTTTCCAAGTATTTAAATAATAGAGTGAACCGTCTAATTAATTAATTTTGTTAGATCTCTCATGCTATTTAATTATAACTCATCTTATAATTAATATTATATATCAACGTAGCTTATTGAATTTCCATTGATACTTTGCGATGCGTTGTCTTATTTCAATATCTTGTGTGAGTGATAATTTTATAAGAAAGTAGTATGTAAATTTGAGAGATACTACATTTAAAATTGACTTAGTCATGAGTTCTATATACTTAATATCGACCCCACTCGGCTTGATGTATGGAATTGTATGTCAGTTTTGACACAGAAATAAATAATATACCTTGAAAACAGCAGATTTCCCTTAAGCAAGAAACTCACCATCCTAGGCATTAAACATTTGACAACCCGACATTCATCCGACAGATTGGACTAGCGTGAGTGAGGTTTAGTATCTCTCTTTATTAAAGATAATAAATATTCTGATATACACAAGGTTTAGATTTGAAACTGTTCTTTTGATTGGAAGAAGAAGATAAAAATTATTGTAGTCATATAATTATGCTCATTAAATATTTAACAAGTCCTAATTGAATTTTATTAGTAGTAGAGCGTACAAAACAGTATGATTTTGAGATTATAAAATAGAAATTACACGAAATGAATACAATTGCCAACCACTGAACACTACACCTTGAAACAACCAATGGTTTGAAAAACAACAAGCCTAATTAAACATCTTACCTGTCTATTGCTAGTGAAGGACTCTGAAACACTGCACTTTTTTCTAACTCTATCATGTAAGGCCTCTAATCTAGTTACTAATGTTTGAAATAGGTGGAACACATATCTGATAGAACTGGTCTCTACTGGTATTTGAAGTTTGCTCTAGGAGTTTGCAAACAAACAACCTCCAATTCATGATCGGGAAGATTTGACGGTGACTGAAAGCTTGAATTGGAAGCGTGTTAGGCATTCTTCTCCTGTAGTATGTTGGCAGTTTAAGATGAGTGGATAAGACCGGATATAAACTCCCGTTCTAGCTCCACAAGTAATAAGAAAAATAAAGGCCAATATTCATTTGATAGTCATCTGGGAGATGTCGCTAGCCACTTATTGGAAATGATTAACATTTGTATAGATCCTGTAATGGTCTCTCAAACTATACACGATTGCTCTAGATCTTGTATCAAAGAAGGAGGTTTCTTGATTAAGACTTTTCATATAGTAGAAAAGAGAGTATCATTCCATTTGCTGTATTTAGGAGTATTCTCAATATTCAATAAGGATCACAAAAATCCCGTAGCTAGTATCGAGTTCTCCTCTTCTGAAATAATTTCATGTCGATGATGGTGTCACACTAAAATCTTAGCTAGGTCTAGTACGTGGCGTTTAAAGATGGCCTACAACGCATCATAAGAACTGCAGATATAGAAAGTCTCCTACTATAGAAACTGGTGTTCACGAATATCTCTTTGCATAAAAACGTTATCTACATAACAATTACAATTATGCAACAATAACTAGTCAACGGGTGTCTTTTTAAAAAGATATTAGTTATATCACTCGTATGAATTATTAAAATACAACTTAAAGAGTTGTACTGAAAAGAGTCACAAATCCTTAAAAGTATCTCTAGGGGTTTACTAAGTTAACGTTAGTAAATCGAATAAATTGTTAAACTAAATATGACAACCATCGAGTCAATTAATGACCGCTGAGCATTTGAGAAATTTCGTCTAAAAGAACATATCAAGACAGCTTCAGTGAGTAAACTAGCGCAAATTATATGTATATATGAGTCAAATGTGAAAAAAGATTTCATTCCTTTAGTATATTGAACGAAGATATACTATGCACCATATTACACTCCACATCTATTATATTGTCCTCCAGTCTATGGCATAGAGGAAGTTATTAATCATTTATTAATCGGTTATTTTGATGCAAAACCGCTTCATCCGACTGTTAAGTCCAACTAAAAACTTCTATGAGCATACAGCTCCTTTATTTAAAAAACTGAAACATATTACATTTGAAGACTAGGTTGAGTTATCTCTGCTATTAAAGGACAGCACAGATTACACAAAATTAGGCATGGTACTTCGCTAATATCTACTTTCATAATAACGCAAATTCAAAGAGATATAAATCTAAGAAATAGTGATCACGTAAATCCTCCTTTCTAATAGGTTATGAAAGGCTAGACGGGCAGTTACTATAACAGTGCTAAAGTCTTCTAACGATTTTACCCTCAGAATTAAAAAACATTGAAAATTCTCTTATTATATTTAACAAGTAAATCTCAAAAAAAGGCTAATTAAATAAGTCTAACTATTCTATTACATTTTACAAACTAAATCAAAACAGATCTGCAAATAATAAGTAGATGCTGAATAATATTTACTATTTTTATCTTATTTATTAAGTTATTATTATTAATTTTATCATTATTATTATTTTATGGATTATTATTATTATTAAATTATTAAATTATTAGTGATTATTATTAATTATTACATTATTATTATTTTATTATTATTATTGATTATTATTATATTATTATGTATATTATGATTAACTATTATTATTATTATTATTATATATTGTGTAATTATTATATTGATTATTAATTATTGATTATATTATTAATTTAATTATTACTTATTATATTATTATTATTATAATTATTATATTATTATTTTAATTATTTTTTATGTATTATTCTTTTATGTTTAATATTATTATATTAAGATTATGTATTTATAAATCTATTTGATTTGATTGAAATTTATGTATGGAAGCACTCTCCCTCAAAACATTAAGTTATTAATGTTATTATTATTATTGATTATTTATTGTGATTATTAAATTATTTTTATTTTATTATTTATTATTATTATATATTATTATTATTAATTATTTATTATTATTATTAGATTTATTATTATTTTCTATTTAATATTTTGTTCTTCTGTGGTTGTGTAACTTGTTTCAGTTCATTGACTCTCCTTATGTAAGATATCGCTGCTTGGAGGTGAGATGACAGAGGTTCTTACAATTCCAGAACATTATGATAGTAATGTTAATTTATATGAGATATAGATAAATTTTTGACACAAGAGTTATATTCATTTATTCATATGATATAGAAATCGGGTGCACTAATAAATAAATAGTTTTAGATTAAACTATAATAACATTAGGATTCTTAAATCTTCAATACTCAGAGTTACTATTGTTCGAGTGTTGAGTATCTCGATTCTAAGTTTGATATCGTAATTTGGTGGGAGATTTGGTTGAATATTACCTGCTGATACTCGCAATGGGAGTCTCTTTATATGATAAGCAATTGAATAAGTAAGCTGCTAAGCAGAATATGTACCTAAATGATTTTTACTATCAATGTGTAGTTGTTGGATGTAAGTCAAGTTCTCTTGTGGAATTAGTGTTGTACTGGACTTTAATAGTAATCTCTAAAGAGGTCTCTACCATTACTTCTATGTATTGTTTTATGAAAGCAAAGCAGCTAACTCTCAGCTTCCGTGGTAAATTCTTTGTCTAGCATGGCTATGGTCATTTATTGAATGCTATGGAAATAAATGGATCCATTTCTTACCAATATAAGAATCATTTTTGATCTAGCTCAAGAGAACTGCTATTGTGAAAATTACGTTAAGCTTGCAAAATTTTGTTGAAGTTATTTTTGTTGTATGTCCTCATCCACTACCATAGTCATATTATTATCTATTATGCTCTAACATGAATGAATGTCCGGTAATCCACGTGGTGTGGCTATTTTAGATTGATTATCTTCCTTGCAATGTTAATTGTTTATTATTTCTTTTCTTTTTACTACCATATTTTATTTTATGCATTTTAGTAACAACAGGTGTCAAGATGGTGCTAATCTAGTGATGATTAATTCTATATGCTAGTCAGGTATCTATGTCTCATTTGTGATTCTTAATTCTATTTGCATTTATATTATTTAACTATATAATGATGTGTGAACAAAGTACATTATATACATCTCCTACTATTTTATATGTGAATATAATTAATGTGCTACTTGCAAAATATATGTAAAGTCATCAATGGGTGTAAATTCAATTGTCTGTTTTGTTAGCATTATTGACTCTTTTAGATACTTGATCTTGGATCCGTAAATCGAAATCGGTTAATTGTTAAGTTTATCTATAAGTTGGCTGGGCATATTTCTATTATGACTTGAATAACTTGTTGATATATGGTAGTTATTTATTGATTTAGTTGTAAGTATTGACATACTATAATGTTGTGTTTTCGATCGATAAGAGAAAAACTTCTATTATCTTTATTAGCGTCCTTTGTGTATTTTAAGTGAATTTCGATCCTGGCCTGTAGAGAACTCTAGTTTCCTGTTGTTTTAGCTCTTGATTGAATTATGTTATTAATTATTAGTTGTGATTATATATTTATTATTTATTGTGTGTCAGTTATATTAAGTATGGTAGTGGTGTTTGGGGGCGGTTTTTGTGTGTAATATAGTTAGGGTTAAGAAATACTTGGTGTTTAAATATAAAAGGTGTGCGTTCAGAAGTGAAGTGTTTAGAATTATATATATGGGTGGATGGTGTGATATCTTTGAGGTCGAAGCATGAGTAAGGTGTTGATGGCTGGAGTGTCTTTGAGTGATTGGTTTCGATAATGCAGGTTGTGATGATTTTTTATTAGTAGGTGCATTGCTTTTAATATGTGGTAATATTAATTGGATTTTGTTTGTCGAACAGAGTATCTTTTTATTTGCGGACCGTTCTGTTTTTTCATTCTGAAGATGTGTTAGAATATGGAATGGGTTTACTGTTGTAGTTATATATTGTGGTCGGTCAGTTTGTAAACATGTAGCGCAAGAAACTCTTTGGTGATTATTTGAAAGTGTAATTTGTGCTTAATATAACCTTGATCCGAAATTAGTGAATAAAAACTGAGATGTGCAGCCCTTCCTATAAATATCGTGGAGGACCTTCGTCTCACTGAACATCCTCTGCCATGTTTCATAGATGTCTACTAGGTTAACTCTTGTTATCTCAGTGATTCTTTTAAGTCCGTTGGTGTTCTCGATGGTATTGCATAACTTTAATCTTTTGGACAAGTATATTTTTGATAAAGACAAGCTGTAGTTATTGGCTAGTAGGGGGTGAGCTGATTGGTGTTTACTAGATAAGGTAGTTTGTTTATTTGATATGTGATAACTTACTCTTGATAGAGGCTCGTTATTTGTATTAAGGATGTTATCTGAAAATGAGTTATGCGTGCTATAAGAGCGATAATTTTGGCAAGGTTTGCCTGATTGATATAAAAATCAGTTAGTTTTTAAAGTGATATGTTCATTGTTCACTTTGTTGAATACTCCCAAGTATAGGAATACAATTGTACTCTTGGAGTTATCCTCTAAATACTTATTGAGTGGTGTTTTTACAGTAATAGGGAAATCGTTTAGATAGAGTTGTCTCTAATTTACATATGTGAGAAGATATAATTTTGATGATATATTGGTGCAAGATTTATAGCGACAACAGTTTTGTAGTGATGGTTTAATATGAGAAGGAAGGTGATAGTTAGATTACTTCTTCAAGAAATATTAAGCAGTATAATCTTTATTCTATTTTCGAATTCGTTTCGGCGTGTCTGGATATCGGCCTGATCTCTAAACGACTGAAGGTTAGCTTGTCATAGGTTGTATCGGTAACCAGAATATGGGGTGTTTTACGCCCAAGTTTTTCAATTTTTGTTGCCTGTATTAAGTGAGAACCGTATATAACCTTTTAAAATTCGCTCTTTTTGAGATGGAAGCGTGATTACCTATCCAGTCTGGTGCGGGTTGATACCTACTTATTCCTCACTCTAAAATTATTAATACTTGAATATTAGATGTTAATAAATATTTATAGGAAATTTAAAAAATGTTGGAAATAATGGAGGGTCTCCTGTTTTCTCACATTGAAATTCTTGGCTATGGATGGAAGTAGGAATAGGGAGTTCGTTGTTTTTTTTGTGCTTGGGTGAGAGTGAGTATGTATTGGCAATTGTCATTATCCGTCGACTACATTCATGTCCAATTGGTGTTTGGTTTTGTAGCAGTCACTCTTTTATTCTCCATGATTTGTTCATATGAAACACCATGCTCTCTGGATAATATTGTTCGAGAGAGAATTTTATGTCTAGACTGCTGAGCTGAAGCAATACATGTTTGTAGAATAATTTTCCCTTTATAGTACAATAAGTATATTGTAGAATTAGAGGTACCATTTTATAAAGATGTCGCAGTTATGTTATGTGAGTATATGGTGTTAGATTTGCTATGGTGTTATTCCTCCTTTAAAACTCTTAGAAGTTGTTAATTCTATTATGTTAGCAAGTTATAATGCTTATTTGAGATATAGACGGTTGCAGATTTGCTGTTAGTCTACTATTAGTTTTTGCCTGGAAGAGAAAGTCTTAGATGTTATAGATTATCATTTGGAAAATATATGCTATGAAGTGTGGCGAAAAGGTTGATACCTCAATATATGGAGGCGGGTAATATGATACTAAATTATATAGGGCAATTTTGGTCAGGCAATAATTTTTCCAGTCTGTTTTGTAAAAATCCTTTTGGGGCGTAATTCTCGCCTTTAACGGTTATGTGGTAAGATATTTTGAATGAGTGGACTATTTGGGGTTATGAGTCCTGAAAGTAGGATTTGGAATACTGTTCTAGATACTAAAAATTGATGACTGAGTGGAAGAAGGGTTGCTTTATGCTCTTTAGATAAGGCCTGTCTGAATGTATCTTTAGGAAGATTATGGCCGTCTGATAAGGACATAGGTGGTTTTTGGTTATGCATGGTAACCTAACTAACTAACAATACAAAATCTTTGTTAATAGATTATTCATAGGTATGTTAGGTAAGTGGTAAGTTTGGTGTGGCATTGTGAGCTTGTTGATATTAAACTTATTTCTGTAATCTAGTGTCTTTTCTGAGTATAGGAATGTACCAGCCAATTTTGGACCAGGATTCTGAAAGTCAACTTGTCCAACGGTAATTGATCCCTTGTTGTGCCTTGTGAGAGCTTATGGCTGTTGTGTGGCTTAGTCGTTGTGTTTAAAGTGTTGTTGACGGACCAGCTAGTCTTTTGAGTTTTCTTACCATCCTAATTTGAAAATATCTAATTTTTAAATAATTTTTTATAATTAGGATTGTAGATCATCAACAGGTACGGTAAACCTTTATCCTGAGCTGTTAAACAATATAATAACCATAAGTGTCAAATCAGATAATGGTTAAAAATAGGCTTAAATACATTGAAGCTTGTCAAAAATCTGAAATACTGTTCTGTGAATTTTAATTGTCTTATATATTTTCAGATACCTAAAACGATTTGAGTCCTGTGAACTGCAATCCTGGCTGATATTATTGAGACTCAACAGGTGTTATCATTTAAAAAAAAAATTTATGAAATATAAATTAAATTGTGGGGTTGAAATGACCGTACTCCATTCTGTCTAATGATTCTTTAAGAGAAGTGTGGGCTCTAGGGTTTTGGGGGTAGTGTTGATCACAGTGGAGTTCTGTTGTATGGTTTGTGTCATTCGCCCTCAGGTGTATTGTGGGGGAACTTGAGAGGGTGTGGAAGCGTTGGTGTTGGGTAGTTATGGTGGATTGTGCGACGTTCGTACTTATAGTGTTACTTAGTTGTGTGCGACTGTAATGTAGGGTGTTGTGTCAGGCTTGTTTGTGTAAGTTTGTGAGATTTGTAGTGTTTAGTATCTGAAGAGTTAGATGGATAATGTGATTGTTGTTGCACTATTTTTGATTAAGTTAGGTTTATATGGATATATATTTGAATATACTAAACCGAAATTTTAGTTTATATTTAAAGTGTGACGGCATGATCCCGCACCAGAATGTAGGTTGCTTTGTACTGTTTGGTGATATTGTAGTAGTTTGGGAGGTCGTATGCAATAGTCTGGTGGGTATGTTTTGGAAAGAATAGTTATATTTTTATTTCTTCATAATTGTTCATTTATATATAGATGATTGTTTTATTTTACTCAGCTTATTTTATTTATTTTCCATAATTCTATTGTATTGAGAATAAACCTAGATGTCTATTTTTGTGGATCTGAGTGATAGGAAATTGTATCTCTGCGGCTTTGGCGTGAGTCATGGCGGCATGATGTTACTAAGTCTCCTTTAGTTGTCATTATTTTATACATGATTGTTGGATATTTGTTATATTATTTCCAGTTATGTCCTTTGGAGTGTTATTGGGCAAAGTAAAGCGCTAATTCAAGTTATATCGGTATCGTTACAGATTGAATATTTAATTTTTTGCAATTATCTTTAATTCTCACTCAATTTCAGCATCTTACGTGGTGTATAAACATTAATTATACTTTATATAACTAATTGTTTAGAAATTGATAGGGTGTTTCTGAGGTATTACCTCTCTCTTAAGTCCAGAACATAGATCTGTTAAAAATATACTATCTCTGCTTGCCTGTTTTCTTACATAAGATAGATCAGGAAAGACAGGTGTATTTTTAAACATAGCTGTTCTGTGCTTAGGATCCCAGACCCGCTTTTTCTAAACATAGTTTTATATAGTATAGTTAAGTAGCCCTCAGAAGTAAGATCGAAACTTGAGATAGTAACATTTCAAAATTATAAATTCTGGTGAAGATGTGGTACAGTTGCCCAGAATAAATGTAGTCAGTAGGATTTACAAAGTAAATTATGTCAATATACTATAAATCGAGAGAGAATTTAAGAGAAAAAATAGCAAGAAATTGTTTACATCTAAATAATAGAATTTCTTAGAAGTTTTTTTTGATTAGCAAGAGAGAGAATTGGCTGAGAATCTATTAATTGTGAGTCTTTGTAGAGATTAAAACTAATTGTCATTTTCCAAACATTGGCAGTGTGCATTATCTGTCCTAATATCTCAATAAAGTATGAGCACAATTTGGTGGGTTCCAATGCGCTCCACCACTTTATTAATTGTCGCTTAATATTTAAACATTCTATAAGTGAGTTATCTTTCAATTTCAATACTTATTCAAACTGGTGAAAACCCTTTCAATGTCTAAAGACTCATCTAGTCATACAGTCATTTAGTGACAGGTTTACTAAGTACAAGGACTAATATTTTGACACTCTCAGGGATGATGTCTCTCAACAGCCTCATAGTGTGATTTTTTCTCATTATTTTTATTATTTTATTCATGATGAAGTCATTAGAATTGTGTGAGAATAATTTCAATACTAATGATATTTGTATTATATTTTTCAGTGAAAGTTGTTGTGTTAGATAGCTGATACACCTTGTGCAAGTAAGAGTGAGTCAGGATTGCTGAGTTGGGTGAAGTCATGTGATATTTGTTCGGAATATATGAGGGTGGCCGAAATTAATATCTAGTAGAAATGTATGTTGTGTCATGTGGTGGGCTTGAATCTAGTGTCTTGTGTAAGCCGTATTTTTATAGCCAATTTTTTGAGTTACATTCTTTACGTTTGGGGTTACTGTGCATGGAAAAGCACTCTGGCATCTAACATACTATAATTATTTTAAAAAATTTTAAAGATTAAGTATCTTTCAGATGTTAGTATAGATACTATATGATGGCCGTGGCAAAACACTTAAATTAGCAAAGCGACAAGCGAGCTTCAGTAATGAGTTCAAGGCAAGGGATGTCTCAAATTCTTCTCTTCAAAGGGTGCCATTTTGAAGCTTGTTAGATTGAAAGGAAGCTATATTGGTTGCAGTAATTGTGATCATATACTATGTGCAGTTGACTATATGACTATGTTGATAACGCAAATAAGAGGTTTTTGAGCGTGTTCTACATATTATATCATGTCAATCCATATAATTCTCTTGTAAGCCTTTATGTCGGTATAGGGACTCATTCTCCTAGATATGATATTACCAATAGATTACCCTTAGTTAGTATGAGATAAGAGCAATCCCTGTTTCCAACGTCAAATTTTGATTTTATGGATCTAGTAATCAGTATCCTTAATCATCTTTAGTGATAAAACGGTCCAGAGATGTGTACTGCTTCATCAAATATATTTACCATACTAACGGTTATAAGGTGTGAGAGTGTATTGAGCCCAGAGATAGGATCGAAAAATACAGAGAATTTGTCTTGACAATTAGTAGTGTGGCCTTTGGAGTTGATTAGGCACGTTCTAGTTTTGTTTGAGTCAACTGTTCGTCATATCTCTTGGTAAGTGTGTGCTATCATTTTCTCTCAAAAATGGTTATTCTGTATACCTAGAGTCGGTTTCTCTGCGGCGGCGATGATAATTAGCTATTGCGCTATGATGAATCTTTGCGCATGCTCGCGTGTTCTAAAGATTAGATATTTTTTGTTAACTTTGGCAAAAATTAGAAAATTCTCAAACTTCTATAGTTTTAAAAGAGATTTATACCATTCTCACAATCTGTAAACTTTTATAATGTACTCTCTAGAGGCTAAGAATAATGTAGTGGCTACTAATTAGTAAGTATAAGAGTTTGAGGTTGTTATTCTATCTCAGTGAATATATGTTATGTCTTGCTTAGCAAGTCTTTAGAGATATAGAAGTTGTGGGGAAAATGTTAGAGGATCATGTGATGTTTTCATGGACAACGATGAGAATTCAAAGGGCTTGCTATACAAAACAAACACCAGGTGTGTTAGCGTAGTTACATTTTGCTCACATTTTCTACAAAAAAGACAAATCTATTTCCTATCTCTTCAGTAAAGCAATTTTAATACAAGTAGGCTGTTTGTAATATCAGCAGATTGATCATATTTTATACATCTAATTTAACAGTATTAATTTTTAGGCAGTGAGGACATATAGTAATCGCCTGGGTTAGCAGCTTCCATTCAAAGTAATGACAATTTATAGGTTGTTTTTAATAGAGCTATTGAAACTGGGCGTATTTTTGGTCGTAACCTGAGCACTCAGTCTTTAGGACAGGCTGAAGGAGAATGAATAATAAAATTTGGCATATTCTGTAGGTTGTTATAATCACTTCTCATATATATACCACTCAAAACACTGTGGCTAAAAACTTTGCTCATAAATCATCATAAATATAAAATTCTTATAATGTAAATTTAAGAGACATACTTATTAATGACTTTATCGGCAACAATATGATGAAGGACGAAAGTCAATGGTCTTTCCTTACGCAGGGGAAGTTTTTCACACAATGTTAGTGACTATTTTAAAAAATATGTGTTTTTTTTGTTAAATTCAGAAACTTGCAAAATATCGTCTTTAGTTAAAAAACTTCTATTTAAGACATCTAAAATTACCCAAAGAAGAAGATGTAAATGAATTATTATAATCTTAAGTAGCATTGCTCTACTAACCATTCTGTCTTCAATAGAAGTAGTTTTGTATAAGGACACCATCAACCACAGTGTACTGGATTTAGAAGTACTAGAGGTTGAAGGACCAAACCTGATTTATCAAAGAGATGGAATGGCAAAGATTTTGTGAGACCCAAGGGCTCCAATTTTAATTAGAATAGAAAGTTTTATATCTTTGGCCAGAAAGATTTTAATATCACACTAAAATGTAAGGATATGGCTGACCCATTAATCAAGCTCCATTGTCATACATCTCTTCGTGCATAATTGAAAAAGGGTGGCGAATATTGATAACATGATCTGGTTTATACCATGAAGGTTAATAGTATTGACAATTCTGTCAAGAGTCGTCAGTAACATTGCTTGAGGGCAGCTCCAAGAGAAACTTGGTACACTGTGTGTGGCAATGTTAGAGAATTTAATTTGTATTTGAGTTTGCTAAACAGCCATTTTTTAAAACTCTAGAGTATTTTTTCGAGTTAAAGATTGAGTCGATAGTAGGATCTGGATCGAGGAGAGCTAGAGGTTGTTAGCAATAATGGGTAAACTGGTTAATTCAGAGCATATCAATAATATCTCGTAAGAGTGTGATGTGATAGTTCGAACATGTAGTTTTTTTCGGTTGTCGGATGCATGAGAAAATCTATGTATAGGATACAATTATGGAGACTAATAGGAATACACAAGTTGTTTTTCAATGTCTGGAGAGTGAGCCGTGCAGCAACTGTAGAATTAAACATAGCTTCGTTCCGTACTCCTCAGAGCTAAAATAATAGCTGCGTAACAAGACGGCATTTGTTTTTCCCATTGGTGGCGATAGGTGGATTTTCTATAATTGGGATGAGAATAGGTTTTGTTACACCCTTTATTAAAATTTGAATGCTAGAAAGATAAAGGAACTAAGTTTGAACTGCTAATATATTTAGATATGTTCCCTGGTTTCATAGGCGTAGGAGATATAGTAGGTGTAAAGTTTGTGAACATAGCATGCAATCGTATATCTAAAAAGTCTACCTTGATTATCTCGGGAACTTCTTTCTGTTCTGTAGGACTGGAGCTGCAGCAGAAACTATCGAAGTTTGTGACAGCTGTCATAGAGTTCTGGCCTATGATTAAGCTCATAATTTTCTTTTGAAGATTGGATGTCAGATTTTATCATGCTTATGATCTAGCCATGCTTGCTGAGAACATTATAGCTATCAAGCTCTAACCCACACTAGTCTGTTTTAAGATTTATGAAATTATTAGGTACATTTGGCAGTAATTCGTTGGTAGATCTTATAAGTGGTTTTCAAGAGTTATAAGTTTAGAGAGCCATTTTGGACGTGTTGGTAGTTTTCTTGTCGATTGTGTACTAATGGGCCTCTTGTTTTTGAAGATGTACAACCTACTAGCGATTAGCTCTTTATTTATGTTATAAGTATTGTATTATAGTAGATTATAATAACTATATTATTTTTTGTGTTATTATTATTATATTATTACTCTTGTGGTCTGCAAATTACTATTGGCCTATAGAGTTTATATTAATTTCATGCTTGCGTATTTTGTGATGCTCTCATCGACTCAAATGTGTTTACGATTGGTAGAGGATAGAGTAATTCTTCGATACCACTTTTAATTGTTATTGAGCTGGTTAGATTGTATTATTTAAGGGTTTATATTTGTATTAATAATTTTAGTAAATATCAAGAAGGAAAGTCCATTGTAATCTTACGAGTGTAAACTAATCATTTTAAAACTTGTCATATATGAAGAATGAATAATTACCGTGGTCTTTTGTAAAGTCATTAAGCTATAGGCTTAAAGTCATTAAGAAAAGTTTGCAACCTCAAGCGTAATAATTTAGTAGTCCTTCGAGAAGTGGAGATGAATTATCTAAATAGCCTAAAATTATTTTGTTTCTGACTACCAACTTCGACTTTTTAATCTAATAAGACTTCTCTTCTTTAAAATATAATAATTTAGAGGCAGATCGTGTGTAATTAGAGTGCCTTCCGGACCATATATGTTTTAATGCATTTTCATGCGCATCATCTAGCCTTGATTGCCTGTATTAATGTTGTGTGATTAAGTCTTCAAGTCTCATTTTGTAGACGGAGATTGTTGCCGTCTTATTAGCTCAGCTTGAGAGTACTTAGAACTAAAAAGTCGGAGAAGTGTTTCTAAGTTGTTCAGATATATCACAGTCTCGTAAGTTGTGAGGTATTTGGGTTTCATGCTTGTTTTTGCCTTCGCTTGAAAGGTAATCAAATATATTCTAAGATGACAGAGTTTCTATCGATATACACTTTAGTAGATAGGGCTACAGCTAAGTTTAGTGTTGAATTAGGAGAGAGTTGGTTCACTAGAGTTTCATTGAGCTTGATGAGGAGAGTAGTTATGGCTTGTTTGTAGAGAGTGGGTTGATTTCGAGATAGTGGTTCAATCTGTTGATAATTCTACATCTTATATAATCTTAACATACGTCCACTGCAGAATCACATCAATTAGATGCTATGTAAGACTTTTAATTAAGTATATTAGATGATGCAAACATTCTGTTGTCAGTATTATTTGCTTTCTTCAAATTAACCCTCTTTTTCCCTTCTAGGTATGCAAATTTTAGTTTTCTAAAGGACTACGCTTCGTTCGTATTCTTAAATATATAAGCATACAATATTGTTGTTTTTTTTTTT
This sequence comes from Trachelipus rathkii, assembly GCA_015478945.1. Classification (NCBI taxonomy): domain Eukaryota; kingdom Metazoa; phylum Arthropoda; class Malacostraca; order Isopoda; family Trachelipodidae; genus Trachelipus; species Trachelipus rathkii. The sequence goes on along the minus strand of JABUQX010017297.1, from coordinate 7,649 downwards.
TTAAAATCCGATGTCTTAGCTTCACTGAAACTTTATTAAGTTAACTGCATTCTCAATATCCATGCCTATAGGTGAGATATAAATATAAAGAATGATAGATTAATTTTAATATTTCTTACAAAAAATAAAATCTATCGTTTATAAATAAAAAGTTACGTAAAGGAAGACTAGGGGGCTGAGAGTATCAATGAAATTTTCAATAAGCTATGATATATATCTAAGATTGAGTTTATAATTATTGATGAGCTACAAATATGTAGATTAGAAGATGAGACGTTCTTCTTATTTTTAAATTTGCTATGTGAAATTTTCTTCGTAATTTAACTACTGAAGTAGCTTCTGATATGCATCTTAGACAATGCGAAACTCTTTTAACCCAAATAGTAGAGGATCTTAGCTAACGGTGAAGGGTTCTAATAATACAAAAAACAAGTTAAAGCATCACCATTAAAATTTTTTAATTTCATAAACTTAAGTTATATTTTAGTTTGATTTGATGAATTAATTAGATTGGTAGAAGGGTTTTCATTAGGTAATAATTTAGTAAAGATATATAAGTAGTTTGGATAAGTTACGTTTAATGTTATTTGCCTCAATATACTAGTGCCATCCCTGGGACGTACTCGTTATCAAGCTTTAAAGTTACAGGTTTTAACGGTGTGTCTTTAGAAATTAGAGTGTTTTGTGGGGGTGTGTGATGCAGTTAGAGTGTGATAGTATTTAAGAACAGAATTGAATATCACTGGAATACGTACGTAGAGGCTTTAGTCTGGATTCTAAATGTGTTAGGTTAAGTATCATGGTTTTATGTCACACTTGGAAAAAGAGACCCTTAACAATAAGTTTCTCGTTGATTCAATGTACTTGAGATATGTTTTAGTGCTAAAAGCACTACACTAGCCTAACTATATATATATATGAGAGACAATATAAAACTTATATACTTAGTTTAAATATAGCTGGCTGATTGGCTACTAGAGGGTGTCGGAGCTAGTACAGACTCACGAGTTAATGTCATTTGTCCTCGTAAGTTTTGCAAGTCTTGTTCTATGGTTTCATACAGAAAGTCTTTTGTGCGTGTTTGCCAATACAAAGTATATTTTTCATAGTTGTGAAAGTCTATAATAACACATAAACAGTGAATTATACAAAATCTCTAAATGTGAATTTTAATAAAAATACCATTATAATTTAAATTATGTTATTATGATACATAGTAACGTTATACAGGAATAAGAAGTATTTGCTAAGTAATATATGTTATATGTATATTTATTCTCTATTTCCTTAATTAATTTATTATTAGCTTTACTAACTTATACTATTATATACTCACTAACTTTTTTATTATCTTATTATTTTATATATATATTATAATATTATCATCTTTATATATCTATTTATTATCACTACAGGTCTATTATTATTTGTGTATTAGGGGTGGTTAAGTAAGGGCTAGGGTATACCGTAAAGTACGTATAGGTAGGTCTAGTGGATTTATTTTAATAAATATATAAGTGAAAGAATGAATACTTTGTATTGTTAGTGTATTATATTTATTTCTTCAAGTAAACAATAATCTAATGGCATAAAATATAATAAATTACAAAACGGATAGATTTCTTTATTATATTTAAGTATTTATTAATAATGAGTTATAAACTTAAAACATTTTTTTTTCTTTAATTTGTTCATATTTATATTAAAATTATTAATTAAATGATTTTATATACTATTATCATCCGATGAGTGTGCATTATTAGGATACATTGAGTGAGTGTGTTCATAATTTTTGTTCTTGATAGTTTTTAGATGAATGTAAGAATGAGCGATTGAGTATATAATTGGTCCTGAAATGATGATTGTTTTTCTGTCGGTGAGTAGGTGTTTTATTTGTGGTTCTGGTGCTCTTGTGATGGGATCAATTGGCTTGACCGTTCGCGCCTCTCCGGGTCTGGTTGTGCTGGCGTGAGTGTTGGTGGGTTATACTATATTGATGGTGGCCTCTGGTGATGCTTTGGGCGATATTCTGTTAGTTATATATATGTGTGTATACAGCTTTTCTGTTGGTAAGGATTGTTATTTGGGTGGTGGGTGTTTAGTGTAATAAGAAGATAAATGCTTAGAGTTAGTTTTTAAAGTGGTGGGATGAAGATAATAATGACGTTGATTCGAGTTGGGGCTGGAAAAGGTATAATATCGGGATATGTCGGATATTCGGTGAAAAAAGATAGACTTAGAGACACACCTCAATGGAAAAAAATTAATACGATATATATCGTCTCTTGCGGCATCCCTAATAATTTATAAACCTATACAACCTGGATTTTAGCATGATTAAAAGATGTTTGTGTTTTCAGTCAAATTGGTACGTTTTCAGTCTTATTCGCTTTAATTGTTTGTGATATAATATTTGTTTTTAAAATAACTATTTTCTAGTTTGATCAGTTTGTACTATAATTAAATTTCACATATATACTTGCGTTACTAGAAACAGATAAAAAGCATATCAACGAATCTATTGGGTTCCATGGCAAGGAAGTTGTCTGAGGAGGTGTGAGGGTGGGATTGGTGCGTGTAGATTTTGTCTGAGGACGGCATAACATAGGCGAGAAGAACAGGACACCATAATAGGTTCTGCGTGTGAAGGTGCGGCCAACTGCAAAAGATGAAGATTCAACGCAACGACTGAAACTGTGTTGAATGATATAATATTATAGACAATGTACCTATCGAAAGTGTTGGCTCAACTGTTGCATTATGGTGGCGTATTGGAGCGCCCAAAGTTGTTGCGGTTGCTTTTGTTGTAGTAGAACCAAAAGAAGAAATCAGTGTTCGTTGTTGGATCTTTCAGCAGAGTGTGAATTTGGAGTATGTGTGGTTGTTTAGCTCTATCATGTGTTAATGCGAGATATGGTGAAAAGCTTAAGTGGGTGCGAACATCGATTAGTCGAGACAGACAAGCTATACTTCTCATCGAGCTACCATACCAATAGTATGAAGATTGAGAGACGGAAGATATAAGAAGGTGCAAAATTCACTAGATTGCGGACACTCATCTAAGGAATTTGGTAGAAGGAAGACTTTTAGGAACGTGAAATATTATGGTAGCATATGGGAAGACAACTTAGTAATAGTTATTAATACGTCAGAAGGAAGGTGGTACTATTGGAGCACTATGGAGAGACAGAGTGACGTAGTAAGTTGAGGCGTACAAAAGGATCAGAAACGTGTACATTGATCTATATTGACTAGAATTGTGGGAGTAAGAGTAGTTCGAGATTGTGTTTAGGTAAATAAAGGCTCTGAATAGAGACCCAGAGATCAACTTTCGCAGAAATGAAAATAACTGCTGATCAAAATGGATTCTTAAAGACGAGAAAAAGCTATAAGATATAATGGTACATTACGTTCTAAGATTTATATGATTAAAGCGGACCAGTAGAAATAAGAAAGAGAGAAAGCCAAGCATGAGGAATGAATACATAGATAGGACAAACAAAAATTGGAGAAATCAGACTATACTTAAAAGCAGAAATATGCAGACATAAGGTATCTCTATTTTCACTTGTCTGTTTGTAAATAGTCTGTCTCTGGATGTTATCTGCTGACGTAAGATGTGCCAGTTGATAAATTTATGATTAATAAAGGATTACAAAAAATCAAAAATTATATCTGAGTTGAGGTTGTCTCTATAGATATTACAGAACAGTAGAAATATAGTTAGTTTATCAAGAAGACATCTTCAATAGATGACATTGGAGTAATTCAACCATTAACAAAATTTATAGTAATAAGATAAGAGAGTGTAAGATGGATAACAAAAGGAGTAGTGAGTGTGATTTATCATGAGAGTAGATATAAGCATATGATAAGTTGAGAAAACTCAACTGTGGGAAAGTTGATAGGATAAAAGTTGATAAATAAATATGGTTATATAGGAAGATTTGTAATAAGGAGTATGAATAGATTTATAAACAATAATGATATCTGCATTACTATCTAAGGATTAAAAGTGCAATATGTATCAGAAAATTGTATTGTGAGTAGTTTTGCAAGAGAGCAACTAAGATAGATCGTATAAAGAAGAAATATAAAATTGAGAAAAGCAGGCGAGAAAGCGTGTGATAAGCATGAGTAAAGAAATAAATTTCATTGATGCTCGGCGATTTTTAATATCGAGCACATGACTATTTGTGGAGTATAGAAGTACTATTACTTTGTGATATTTCAAGGAGACATGAGTGTTTTACGAGTGGCATAGAAAGTTTGAGTTGAAACTTCTTAAATTGCAAATGGAGAGTGTTGTGTGTCTACACATGGAGAAGGGAGTGAATAAATGTTCTGATAGATTTTGCTCTGGCTAATAATGAAATGACTATGCATTTTATATGCAAGTGAAAATATGAAACGGCACAGACAATATTTTTCTAGAGCTATAATCTATATACCTAAGATATATACAAGAACATGAACAAACTAAGTAGGCCTAAGCTGAAAAGGAGTGGTGGACATATTCAGAATTTCGAGCTTACGAACAGATCATCGAAGAAAGATAACTAATTGGTACAACACGCTAGGAGTTATAAGTATAAATGACAAATGAGGTTTAGGAATATATATATGACACACGTAAGTATCTCGAAACAAAAATACATTAAAAGAAAAATTGTATTTCACTTATTATAATAAATATATAGAAAGATAAAGGGAATACAAAACGGAAGAAAATGAAGTAGTAAGACATTTGGATGACAGTAAGAATAATAAGAAATGGCGATAAAATAAAAGAATAGAATATTATTTCTGATGGAAAGGACTTAAAGCATATTTCATGTTAAACGTTTAGTAGAAATTTTTAATAAAGAAATAATGCTTAGTAATATTGAACATACACGTAATTAGGAAATTATTAGCATGACTATTATATGTATATACGGGTATTATAAGTATTGATATATTCTATATTATATATTATATTATATATATTATTATATAGTATATATTATATATATATTCATAATTTACATATTTTGGTCTATTTATAACAATGTAACAAATACATATAAATAAGTCGATATATATAATATTAGAATTATATTAAATCAATATATCTTATTCATGTAACATCTTGTAATATATTTTATATATATATATATAATAAATAAATCTATAATATATATATAAACACATATATATTATATGTATATATACCTGGTATATATATGATAATAATATATTAATTTTTTATATACATTTTCTTTTAGATTAGATATATATATACATTATTATATATATGTATTATTAAATTATATATATATCGTCCTTATAAGATTTGTTATTTTTTATGTTTATTTGGATAAAAACTTTGTTGATGTTTGCACTTTGTTTGGCGAGGATTAAAGATTTTTTAAGTTTGAAATTTTGTTCTGATAAAGGAAAAAGAAACCGCTCATATATTTTAAATAATAAAAATTTACTAAGCGAGTTATTTACATTTTGCTATTACTTACAAGCCTCTGTTTGCTCTGTAATTATTTAGAAAATATTTTTTGTAAAAAAGTAAATGAAGATAGGTACGTTTTGCATGGCACTTGGTTAGTTACTTTCTTGGTGTTAAGTGTGAAAACTTTCGTTAATGGTAAAGTTTTATCGTGTGTCGTTGTGTTACTTTGTCGTTGTACATTAATCTTTCTTAAGTTCTGTTACGCTATGTTAACTTTTTATGTGTGGAAACTTTTATTATGTTGTAAGGTAATGTCATTTGACCAGTATGATAATTTGTGTTCGTTAGTGTGGAACTTTGTTATTGTTACCATAACAGTTTATTCGCTCGTAAGTTGTGTTAGAGTTTTTGTTGTTGTGCATACATTATATTTTAGTTCATATGATGCTTTGTTGGCTTTATTAATGCGAAACTTTGTTACGTTTAATATATTCTGATCATGTATAACGCACTTCTGTTTTTCATGTTATTTTAAACAGCTTAAATTGATACTTACTTCGGTGCTAAATACGGGAGTTAAATCAGTAGATCTATTTCATGGGTTAAGCGTTTGTTTGGTGGTGAATGATAGCTGTTTATTTGTTGAGTTTGTGTTATGTGTATAAGTAGGTTATATTTCTAGTTTAAGCTTTACCAGAGGATAAACTTTACTAGTTGTATTTATCCGTTAGGTATTATGGTACTTTGTTAGATTATGGTGAACTTTTGTTGAATTATTACCATGTTGAATCGTAATTACATTGATTTTTAGGATATGATTGACAGTAAGGGTTGACTAGGTTTTCGTTAATTTGTTACGCTGATGTTAGTACTTTACTGTTCGTAGGGTCGGATTCTTTGTTAATCGTTAACCGAGTTTATTCGCTCGTAAGTTTGTGTTAGGTTTGGTTGTTGCACATCTATATAAATGTAAATCTTTGATATATAGCAAAGCATTCTTTAACTAAAAATATAACTTGAATCAATAGATCAGATAGATCAATATGATCAATGGATCACGGATGGACATGAGGGGTGGTTGGATGGTGGTTGATTTAACTGATTTACTGTTTTAGTGTTAGAAAACATACAATTTTAGTAAAAATATGACCTGAATTCATAGATGACATGATTCAATAGATCATAGGTGGTTGGATGGATAGGGGATTGAGGGTGGTTGGATGGTCATTTGATTTACTGATTTATCTGACTTTGGGTATGTAAAACATGCAGTATTTAGTAAAAAATATGACTGAATCAAATAGATCAAAGTAATTCAATAGATCAATTAGATCAGATAATCAATAGATCATTGTGGACAGAGGATGGGGTGGTTTGATTTACGATTACTGATTGTAAGGGTAGTAAGCATGACAATTTAGTAAAAATATTTGAGACACATTTGCCCTTATTAATATTATATGAATAATATCCGATAGATCACTGAAAGGATGAGGAGGGCATGTTGATTTACCGATTTACTGATTTATCTGCTTTAAGTATGAAAAAACGTAAATTTGTAATTATAAACAAAATGAATAAGAAATTTTATTTATTTATTCATTACTATTTTTTATTTATTTTTTTTTTTTTGATGTTCTAAAAACCATTTATATATTTGAAATCAGCGGAGTAATAGAGACATATATAAAGACAAAAAATATTGTAATATTATCACAATATAAATATGCGGCATCGCACGCGAGCCAGCACGGAATGCAGCTGTCAACTCCTATCCTCTGAGTCAGACTCCTTCTCTATTCTTTCCTTCTTAATGTTCCTTCAATGACGCTTCTCTCATTCCTCATCTTCTTGTTTTGGCACACTGTGCTTTTTTTTTCCGTCAGGAACCTCCCTCAAACGGGGTTCTAGACACACTATAACGACTTATAACATTATAATTCGAGCTGCTACGGCTCTCGCCTACCCTGATGTAAATGCACACAAATCCTTGTGTTAGCACCGTTTATTAACTTGGCCACCGCAGCGCTCCAGCACCGGTGCCCGAGCCAACTCCTCAGATTCAATACAAACTCTTTTAGAAATTTCATATAAATCTTTATCAAAGGAGAAAATGATAATTGTTTAATGTTAACTTTTTGTTTAGGGGTTTGGGGTTCCCGTTTCGGGGGACCACAGGGGACGTAAATCTCCTATACAATGA
>JABUQX010017296.1:37500-47500 GCA_015478945.1 Trachelipus rathkii | reverse complement strand
CAAATTTCAAATACTGGATTAAATATCCTGTGCGTTTTGGACTATGAAGCGGTTCTTTATCTATCCAATCTAGATATGCAAGTATGTGTTCCGGCTCCGGCTCCGGCTCCGGCTCTGGCTCCGGCTGGATATATTGCTGATTGAAATGCTAAGGCCCACCTGGATATCACTTTTAAAGGCCCGGCCTCCAGCTCAGCTGATGGATCTTTCAATAAGGAACTGAAGAACACTTTTTCATAAAAATCTGATGTAGTTTCTTACAGAATCAATTTTTTTGAATTTTTATGAATTTTTTTAATTAGTTCATTAATAAATAATTTAATAAAATTAAAAATGAAATAAATATTATATAATTAATATTAATATTGTGATTAAAAAAAATTCAAGATGGCAATTTAAGATTTATAAAGTACGACAGTTTTTTCGATATACCATTGGTATGTTTAATCTTTGTAGATAAGTCCATCTTGTAAATATAATACATACAATTTGTTAAGTTATGTGCATGCTGATACCATCAAAGAAGAATTTCTGCTTCGCGAACTCCTTTTGGAAGCGACAGGCCATCGACATTTATGAAATTGTGGATAGATCTTTGCCAGTCAAAATTTCGGTTGGAAGAAAAATGTGCGCAGTCTGAGCGCCTGCGATAAGGCAAATACATCTGGTTTTGCAAGCCGGTGAAGAAATAAGCTCCTCAGGTCATCGTTACACATTGCTCCTTCATCGGCATGCAATGGCATCGAAGACTCTGACAGCAGCTCTGAAGGAATACTAAGAAGGTAAAAATTGTCAATTTGTCAGAGCAAGGGTTCCGAACCATCCAATTTTCAAGAGGTTTTGTCAAGAAATGGGAGCAGAGTGAAGTTCTGTACCACAGAGGCCTGGCTTTCCGGAGGGCAAATTCCAGCGAATGCTTGAACTGAGAGCAGAAACTTCACTTTGCTGTTGTTTTTTTTTATTTTTTTTTTTTTTTTTTTTACAGTTGTCACTACCACACCCACGGGCAGAGCCCTATTCAGGGAGGGGGCGTTGCACGCCAAAATTTCATCCACCAGCATAACATTACGCAGATGAGCACAGACGCAGGCTTTAAAGTGAGGGAGATTAAATCGAGTAGGAAACAAGAAGATGGAATAGAATTCCACAGAACAGATGTGGCAGGAAAGAAGGAAACACCACAACCAATTAACCTGGAGTTGCCAATTTCATCACACAAAACTCGTGGGCAGACACAGCACCCCTTGTGCCACGAGGGCGTCGTAAAGTTGGTGGTGGTACGAGTGGTAAGTTCTCGGAACACCTGCCGCTGCGGTACCTATTGAAAAGAGATAAAGCACCAACATCGCGCCGCAGCAAATATATAACAAGGAACTGGAAAGAACAGAAACATATAGCCTTTGCTTTTGACTGACCCTGTCCATACGCCAGGTGAAACCAGAGCGAAGTACTCCATACAAGGGCGGATGAGACCCTTGTATAGCTGGAGTAACTGAGAAGAGGGAAAAAAGTCCCGCAGTCTAAACAGAACTCCCAGTTTCTTTGAGGCCGCCCTAGCAACCGTTGTGATGGGAGGTTTCAAAGATATTTTTTTGTTAAGGCCAAGGATGTTTATATTGTCAACAGGAGAGACGAGAGAGCCCGTCGAAAGAGATATTAAAGTTAGAAGGTGTTTTAGAGAGATTTGTAGAAGTTGAGTTTTTTAAAGAATTATTCACAAGGTTGAGACGACCCCAATCGGAAATTCTATCCATATCAGCGAGAATAGAATTGGAAAGATTAAGACGAGAGGCAATTCTAGAAGTAAAAGAGGGAGCAGAATTGAAATGAGTTGAAGAATGAAGGGTCGAGTCATCGGCAGATGAGTGGATAGAGTTAGATGCAGGTGAGAAGATCATTAATGGAAAGTAAGAATAAAGTAGGATAAGACAGAACCCTGAGGAATACCATTAACAGAAAAAGAAGAAGAAGTCGTTCCATCAACCACAGCCGATATTGAGCGACTGAAAGAAAGCTAGACATAAGTAAGCAAAGAGAATGAGGAAACCCAAAGAGGGGAGCTTGGAGAACGCATGCCATACCTGGTCAAATGCTTTGATATGTCAAGCGCCACCACGCAAGTCTCCCAGTGTAGTAACTGAGGGCGGAAACATAAATCGATTAAATAGGAAAGTATATCACCAGTAGACCAACGCCGAAAACCGTACTGGCGATCGGAAAGAAGAGAATGAGATCTCAGATGGTCTAAGAAGTGAGAGTTAAGAAGGGCTTCAAAGATCTTAGATAGAATCAGGTGAGAGTTATAGGGCGATAGTTAGAAGGGATCAGAGCGGCTTCCTTTTTCGGAATAGGTTGGACATGTGAGTGCTTCCAACACTGAGGGAAAAGTGTTAGCATTGAGACATAGAGAATATAAGTTGAATGAGGGGAGGGGCCAGCTCAGCCACACCTCAAAACTCGGGGAGGATGCCATGGGCCCCCCTGCCTTCTCATTCCAGTTCATAGATCCTGTAGCCTAAGGCACCTGATCAAATGTAATCACAGGCAAAGACATAGGACAATCTGAGAGGAGAAGGTGGAGGAGGAGGAATGCCTGAATCGTCCAGGGTTGAGTTAGAGGAAAATAGAGGTCAAAGAGATTGGCCTTTTCTAGTTGGAGAGTTAGCAAACAGATATCAGATCGAATAAGAGGAGGAAAGCAGATTTTACGGAAGTTGTTAGAGATGTTTTTAAGAGGCCAGAAAGATTTGTCAGTAGGAGGACCAAGGAGGTTAGCGCACTTTTTGATGAAAGCCCGCTTGTCGTCGAGTATCCCTGCAACGATTTATAGCTGAATGAGCGAGAGGGATAGGAGAACGAGAATTTTTCCACCCCGATAAGCGCTGTCTCTAGCCTGAATGGCCAGAGAACAGCACGATCGAACCATGGATTATGAGGAGAAAGATTTAGTCGAAGAAGGAATGAACCTGCTCATCCCGTCGTCAACGATTACAGCTCCCACCTTAATGGCAGGAAGCGTCATCAGAGTCAAAGCAGTCATTCCATTTATAGTTAGCGTAGAAGCGACGCAAGGCCCCCCAATCACCCCGATCAAAGTGCCAGAAAAAACTGTAGAGAGAGAAAAAGAAAGCCCATTCTCAGAACAGTTTGACAATGAGAGGTTCATTCATGGATTAGCCTACCTGGCAGATATCTTGGCCAAATGAATGAGGTAAACTCCAATTTAAGGCCAGAAGTAACCAACCAGCATGATGCTGCTGAGAGAATTAAAACTTTTCTGGCCAACCGCAGCCAGGAAGAGGAAGTTGAGGCAGACAACTAAACAAAGTTTCCAAAGTTAAAAATTCGATTATGTGGGCAAACGTCTTAATTGTTTTAACCAAGGCAAGGAGTTCCTTGCTGTATATACTGTAGCCAATTTCAGTCGGATTCAACCGATAACTGTAAAATCCCAGCGGAACTGTTTTTTCATTTTCTGTAGAAACTATTACACCAGCCAAGGCTGTCTGACTAGCATCAGTGAAAACAGATATTTGAGCATTATTAGAAGGAAAACCCAAAGGTATAGCATTTTTGAGGGCCAATTTGGCCATATTAAAGGCTTCTTCTGCCTCAGGATTCCATTTTACTCTGCGTTGAGAGTATGGTGCACCTTTGAGAAAAGAAAGAAGAGGAGAAATAATTTCAGAAATACCAGGAAGAGAAGAGCGAAAATAGTTTAGACTACCTATGAAAGAACGTAAATCTTTGATAGTCTTGGGTTTTGGGATATTCATAATAGCAGTGGTTTTATCCTCATTAGGGAGCATGGAGCCTTCGGACACATCAAAACCTAAATATGTAACCCGAGACTGTCCAATTTGGCACTTATCAGCACTAAGTCTCAAATTAAAAGATTTTAACCGGTCTAGTACCATTTCTAAAATCTTCATGTGTTCATCATGAGTAGGAGTGGCGATGAGGATATCATCAATATATATATATATATATATATATATATATATATATATATATATATATATATATATATATATATATATATATATATATATATATATATATATATATATATATATATATATATATTAGAAGTTTTAGAAAGAATTAACGATATACACTTAGAAATAAAACTAGTAGGATTGGAATGGAAGCCTTCTACAATGCTTTTATATGAGAAACTGCCAAAGATATTGATAGTTAGGAAATTTCGATAACTGGTGTGGACTCTATATTATAAAGTGCCTTCTTAAGTCTAAAACAGAAAATATTTTGCAACCATGAAGTAAGTTCGTAAAGTCATTTAAGTTAGGGAGACTGAAATTGTCTCGAACAGCTCGTTTGTTCAGTAATCTCAAATCGGCTACTATTCGGACTCCACCACTAGGTTTAGAAAGTACCGAAATCGGAAATCCCCAAGGTGAGTGTGAGGGAGTAAGTACCCCAGCATTTACTAACCTGCCTATCTCTTCTTTGGCCTTATCATATAAACTAGTAGAGATTCTGCGACTTTTAATGTTTATTGGGGAACCCATAACTTTAAATTTATAAGGAATTAATTCATTTAAGAAATTTTCTTCAGCGGGGGTAAGGGGAAATTTTGCAATACCTATTTCACTCTTATTATTAAATCACTTTTATCCACACTTATTTCATTTCTATTTTATTACAGTTGTAGCCATTTTCCTTGAGAAGCAAATTCCCCCAGGGATACTACAATTAAAATAATTTTTAACAGTACAATTCAGAATATTTTTATATATATATATATATATATATATATATATATATATATATATATATATATATATATATATATATATATATATATATATATATTGTCAAATAAAATTTTATATTCACCTAATAGATAAGTATAAAGGGAAGGCGCGGAAGGGAGTTTAGGAGAAAGAGTTAAATTTATATAATTAAAATCATTTGTTATGGGCAGTGCTTCAGAATCATTCCCTTGAATGACTTCACAAGAAAGACCAGTTGTGGCATCAATTATAATATTTGAGCTAAAATCTAGGTTAAATTTATATTTAGTAAAAAAATCTATCCCTAAAATATTATCAATTACATCAGCAATAAAAAAATTATGTTCGTAATCCCGCTTAAGCAGGAAATTTAATTTTTTAGTTATACAATCATAAATGTTAATCTGACTTCCATTAGCAGCTGTAAGAAAGCCAATAGGATCTTTCCTTTGTTCTGCAGAAGCCTTTAAAATAGAAAATGAACTCCCTGTATCTAACAAGAATAATTGCTTTGAATTAGCGTCATATATACGAAGGAGACAATTAATTGCAAAATTTTTACATTCGTTTACATTTAAAACTTTGGGAAGCACTGACCCATTGCAAGAATCTGCATTTTCAACCCGCATCGCAGTATTTTGGCTTGGAACTAAAGGTTCCAGCCCAATAACTGACTTTTCGCTACCTTGATAATGCATATCCTTACCCTTAACACTATTATCAGAGGAAATCAAATTTTCCCTATACCAAGATTCATTTTCACTCAACTGAGAAGCTCTCTCGCATAAAACAGATTGTTTTACGCCATTAGTAGCATTTTCACTTGAATGAACATGAACCTGGATATTATTTTTATTAGCATGCATTTTAATTAATTATTCGAGTTTGGTTGGGGGTAGCTTTCCTCCCTAAGACTTTCTATATTGTTAAAACTACTTTTGTACTTACAAATTTTACGAGTTACCACTGGATTAAAACGCACTTTCTTTGTACAGGGGCGTAACTCCACCCCTATACTTAGTTTCCCTGCGAAGGTAGGGAAGTAGGTCCAGCATTGTTTTGTGATGGCGCTTGTGCCAACAAATGAGCCATTTTGCAAGTGCCTCCTTGACACCTGGTAGCCATTTCACGGAATGTGAAATGGTAGTAGCAAAGGGGTCCATCCTTTCTAAATCCTGAAGGTGATCGACGACGGTTAGAACGACCTCTGTCCCAGCCAGGAGAGCGACCTCTGTCCCAACCATTATCATTACGAGACATCCGTAGATCTAATTGATTTACTTGATATGTGAGGGCCTCCAACTTCTGGAACATCTCACTTAGTCGATTGTTTATTTGGGCCAAATCATTGTGTGAAATGTGGTCTTCTTTCCTAGGTTGGGGATCACTTGCCCTGGTAGGGATGAATGGAGTCACAGCATTGACTGAATAATCTGGATAGGATTTTGACTTATGACGTTGGGATTCCATGAACACATCAGCTGCTTCAGCCAATTTATGAATATCCGCATCCCCTTTCAATACCGTTAATAACGGTACCAGATCCTCAGGTAGAACACGAAGAAACATCTGTTTCATAAGGTTTTCATTTTGATGTAGAAGCCATTGGTAACTGCGGATTCCTAATGATGCTTTAATTCTGTTAAGATATGCTGTGCCGAAATAAATTTTCAGCTTTCTCTTTATCAGATGGAGCATAAGTTTCAGTTACAAGGCGAACCAATTCTTCATATGTTTGGTCGTTGATAGGATAGCTTATTCTTGAAGTTATAGCCGAAGGTAAGAGAGGACCAAGAAGTTGAACCTTTTCAATATTATCAGTAACAAAATATAGGCTAAATAGAAATTCCACTTTATCTAACCACTTTCCCACATCCCTTGTTTCAAACCGAGGAATATCCTGCACAGAGAGTACTTTCCTAGTTCTTCGATGTGGTTCGGGTGATGGGGTGCGAGAACGATCACTCTCACCCGATACGTTAGGATTGGGTCTGTGACGGTCATTTCTATTTATGGTATGATTTTTTGTCCATCATTATCATTTATTTCAACATCTACATGATGTATAGAAATTCCAGACTGTGGATTATTTAAATTTTGAGCACCAGACCTGCTTCTAGTCGAAGTCATCGTTGATGGGAAAAACTTTCCACCAGCCGAAAGAAAGATTACCCTGTTAGTGCATTTATTAAGTAAGTTTATTTAATTAAAGCCTATACTTAGTTAGTAGCCTATTTAGTAAAAGTTTATATTAGAGACTAGTAGTTTAGTAAAATTCTGCAGTTTTTTTCACACTGTCTTAGCTAAACTTTACATAAAAAAATTTTACTTCGCTGTTATTTTAGTTATTTTATAGTAAAAGCACTTAATTCACTTCAACTACACTAATACCCTATAGTAAACTAATATTGTAAATTGTTAAAATAAAACACAATTTATTTATAAAAATTGGCTTGTATCAATAATTTTGGTTGTAGTCTTTATATATACTATGTAAGTTACTGACAAGCCCTAGGGTGCTTTGTGGATTTGAATGAGCATGTTTGGTGATTGGTTCTATGGGCTTGATTGGGACAGTCTCGATAGACCCAAGTGACTTCTTACTGTCTCTATATTTATAACGTTCTAATGTTCTAATTATTTCACTTAACTATAATTTGTAACTTATCTAGGCACTAGGGCAGATAGTACAGTAGGCTAACGTAGCCCTAAACTAGGTCTGGACCTAGTTTTATTTAAAGTTTTTTTCTTTATATTTTAATCACTTTTGTAATTTTTTACTATTTTCTTTCTTTTATTATTGTTATTATATTATGAATGCACCAGAGAAACTTAAAGCTTTATAGTTGTTCAACACACGTATGTAGCCTAATTCCTGCAAGCGAGTATAGGCTTAGCTAAGCTAACTATGCTGGCCAATTGCCACTTTTAATTTTCAATGATATTTTTCTTTTTAAATTTTATCTATATATAGTATTTTACACATTCATAATTTACTAGTTTTATTTCTTTATTGTTAGTTCGTAAGTCACTCTAAAAAGGATGTCACCAAATGTGGAAAGCTAGGTTTAGTATAACCAACGAAAATAGTACTAATTTTTTTCACTTCTAGTTTAATAATTGTAATTTCCTTTTTTAGCTTATTTTAACACTGGATTAATTAAAAGGATGTCCCGATTATTATTCATCAATATTAGTTTTTTATTTATTTGTATTTTACATTATTTATCCAAGTAATTTGTAGCACAGTTTTTAAGCGTGCTTACAGCCAAATAATATTTCGTTACTCTCGAATTAAAAACCAGAGTTACCACCTTTACATTTTTAAGGGCGTGTTCTCGCCAACAATATTTCATAATTCTTAAGACGTATTCACGTCTAACATACAAAAATATTTTATAAACAAAAACATTAAAATGTTTTTGAACTCGTTACTGCAACTTATTTGTTACATACACACACACACACACACACACACACACACACACACACACACACACACACACACACACACACACACACACACACACACACACACACATATATATATATATATATATATATATATATATATATATATATATATATATATATATATATATATATATATATATATATATATATATGTATATATCATTGATTATGATTAAGCAAGAGAAATTGTAATTGTTATAAGTCTTTCATTTTAAATTACTCCGATATGCGCATTCTCTACCCTTCATTGTCAAAAGAAGAAGTTTCGTTGCAACTCCCATAATGTTGAAAAATTTCTACATGATGCTTGCTTGAAAATCTTTTAAAACAAACACCACATTTTATATGATTAAGAGCAGCTGCTGTAACTAATGATGGAGAACGCAATGTTGTAACATAAAGGCAGCTCCACACATGCGGAGTTCGTCGAACTCTATGCCAAAGACCCCATGTGTGTATCGGTCATTTTTGGCAAAGCTGTTTGTTAAATACACAAATCTTTTCACAAGCGATGGAAAAGATTTGTGTATTTGGCAAACCAAGCAAATGAGCAAAGCTTGACCAAAAATGACCCATACACACATTGGGTAGAATGTGACGGACATTCGCCTGCGAGGAAAAAAGCAAATGTAAAACGGTAGATTCATGGGTTTGACAAACTCCATGTGTATCGATGTCTAATGCAGAAATGATGGATACCCAATTTAACTGATCAATCTATTTTTATAAAACAAATTAGCTCGTGATTACAAATTTCAAAAGATTTGAGGTATTTAAAGAAGGTTCAACATCTTGATTCTCCCAAAACTCCCATAAAGCTTTAAGATTGCTTTAAAAGCTTCTAAAAATGGTGATAATACATCGTAACTTTCCATCGACCTTGTTTTGCACATTTGTGTTAGCTTTATCCATTTTGCCTTAGGGAAAATGTTTCCAAGGATTCTGTTAAATAGTTGATCCCGTTGGTGACCTAATATAGTGCCCAGATGTGTTCACTGTGCCAATAAAGTTTTTAATGTATTGTACTTCACTTGAATATAAACAGCAATGGACTTACGATGTAGCTAGATATTATCGACAGCTTTAACATATTTCAAACTTTCTTTCATTGCTGCTGCACCATCATATTGATATTCAATCAGAAAGTCCCTATTTATTTCACCAATAGTAGTATTGCCTCCGACAGAGATTCTCCTTTCGTGTTTTTCACATCCAATAAATCTAAGTAATATTCAAGAAACAATATGTATCTTATCCCCATTTATATTAATATATACTCTTAATTTGCTTTGATTTTGACTTTTATTATTTAAAAAATTAACATTAAGGGAATGAAGCTATCAAAAAAATTATGATCGCTTAAATAATTATTTTTGGGGGTCAGACCTTCAACCTCCAAGGTTACAAACTTATATATATATATATATATATATATATATATATATATATATATATATATATATATATATATATATATATATATATATATATATATATATATATATATTTAAATATATATAGATATATATAGTATATATATATATATATTTATATATATATATATATATATATATAAACACATATATATATACTATATATATATATATATATATATATATATATATATATGTAGGTGTGTGTCTTTGTATGTCTGCATAGGTGTGTGCATGTGTGTGAAATAGTTTTGTTATCGATGAAGAATTCTATTAGTTTAAGACTATATATATATATATATATATATATATATATATATATATATATATATATAT
>JABUQX010017296.1:27500-30000 GCA_015478945.1 Trachelipus rathkii | reverse complement strand
TCGACTTAACATCATTAAGAAACCGAAGTTCAACAGAAAAGCTTTCCTGCTGCATGACTTTTAACAAGAAAAGTCTAGCTTTTCTGTCACATTCGATTGAGGAAAGAGTTGATACACCGAATTTGAAAAGTAGAGAACATACTCTTAACAATGTTGACAAAGAAGAATATCGTGAAATGTTGATGATAGGAGGAGGTGGGGCCTGTATGACCATAAATGTTGAAGAAGGGTCCACCATTCCTCCCCCCGAACTGCTGAAATTGGGCCAGTAAACCTGATCATGGTTGAGCCAGTTCGGACCAAATTTCCAAAGGCTTAGTTTTTTGACAAACTCTCGATGTGATAATCCTCGAGTTATCAAGTCGGCAGGGTTTTCATCCGTTTTAACGTAGTGAAAAGAGATAGGCAGTAAATTGTCATCTCTCATGGAGGAGACCATGCTTTTGATATCTTGGATTCTATTTTTGACGAAAATTTGTTTTGTTTTGCTACCTCCTCCCGCTACCCATGCTAGGACGATTTGGGAATCCGAGAAGATGTTGACAGCCTTGAATTCAACCTCTGTCAATCCCGTCAATATTTGTGGAAGGCACTTAAGAGCCAAATAAACTGATAGTAGCTCGAGACAAGGAAGTGTTTTTCCCCTGAGAGGAGCCACCTTAGATTTTGCCCACAATAATGACGGGACAGTTTCTGAACCGGTGACGTAGACTGCAAACCCATAACATTGTGAACTTGCGTCACAAAAGATGTTGAGAGTTGAATTTGCTGATGCTTCAAAGCAGAAGCGTTGGAAAGATAAGTTTTTGAGGTCGTCGAGATCAGCACGAAGTTTCTCCCAATCTTCTTTTATATCTTGGTCAATAGAGTCATCCCAACTCATTTCTTTCTCCCATGTCCGCCTCATCAACAGACGTCCCCTTAAAGTTACAGGAAGGAAAAAGGAAAGAGGATCAAAGATTTTGTTTACTTGGGAGAGAAGATCTCGTTTTGATTCGACTGAGGTAAGGTCAAAGTCTGCTAATCTAAGGGTATCATTTTCGGGATGATAGAGATACCCCAACACTTTTTCCTCCTCACAATTATGAGAGGAAAGCATCTGATCGTCTTTGATTTGAGCTTTTAGATCAGGGTGGTTGGTGTTCCAGGAACACAAGTTGAACCCACCCTCCTTCATCCTTTCTACTGAGGCTGAATAGATGTCTCTCAAAACATCAGGGGATGAATGAGTGTAGATAAAATTATCCACATACAAGTTATTGACCAGAAGCCGAGAGACCAGATCGAATGAATATTTGCTTTTAATATGATGTCTTATTACGGCTCCTAAGATAAAAGGGGATACCGCAAGGCCAAAAATGATTGTCGCGTACCTATAAGTAACAAGTCTGCCATCTTCTTCCCAGAAGAAACAAAACTTGTTACGATCGCTTTCAAGTTTAAGATAGATTTGAAGAAAGGCTTTCGAGATGTCAGCGACAACCACATATTTGTTGGTCCTAAAGGAAAGAAGGAGACGAAGTAAAGGAACCAACAAGTCGATGCCTGGGTAACAGGCTTGATTAAGAGAAGGAGCGCCTTTTGTTCTAAGGCTACAATTGAACACAGGCCTGATTTTAGTAGAAACCTGATCAGCCATTTTTATTACAGGCCTGTGGGGGATCCATATGTAACGATCGAACTCCTTCGGATCAACAGAGATGATTTCGATGATACCACATCTCAGCTGTTCCTTAAAAACATCAGTGTAGGCCTTATCAAGACCTTGATTGCTGAGACGATTTTTAACTCGTCTAAGCGTACTTAAAGCAATACGATAATTCGAAGGGACCTGATCCACTAATTCTGGGATCCATGGAATTTCAATATGGTATTTTCCATTGATAAATTGAATTGCATTGTGGAATTTAGAGATAAATTCCTTATCGATGGTACCATAATCCTTCTCCTCCTGAATACCCAAAGACTCCAAGCTGTACAGATATTCCAAACCCAGGTCGGCACTTATTTCATTTGAAGAAATGCTAAGAACGTCCGGGTAAGTAGGATGAGGGTCAATGATCGAGTTGACGAGATTAGGAGAAGCTTGGAATAGGTGTTTTGGCAGCGAGGAGACAGACATGGATAGTCATGAATCCCTCTGATTTGATTGTAAATCAAGAGTTGATGTTGAAGTCTGCTTTCTGTATAGAAAGGCTTGTTGATGAGGAAGTAGGAAAGAATTCACTGGGCCGAAAGGAACCAACCCAAAGCAAGTCTGAATGGCACTACCTTCCAAACAATCGATAATTTGGAAGTGTTTCATATGACATAAAGTGTCAGTACCTAAAAGAAGGTCGATTTCATCGACCGAATCCCCATAAGGGCCCACAAAGGACTTGTCAGCCACATTATATTTTAACGAAATGCGACTAATGGCTGATGCTAACCCTTTAACCGCAAACCCAACATCCAGAGAAGGGTCGACCAGAACCGGGGTTTGAAAGAAGGAATTGCAGCA
>JABUQX010017296.1:15000-17500 GCA_015478945.1 Trachelipus rathkii | reverse complement strand
CCTTCCACTCTCTTCCATTCTCCATCATTCAACACCATTCTCTGCCACCCAAAACCCTAATTCTTTTCATGAACCCAATCCATATGCAAATTGAGTAACCAGAGACTTAACACATCCCTGCCTCACTCTGCCTATTATATTAAACCAATCACTTTATTCTTGTACACGCTTCACTATCGCCATACATACTTTTGATCCATTCAGAAGCCTACCACCAACACCATTTATAACACTAAAACCTGCCATAGAGCTTCCCTATTAAGTACATATCATACGCCTGCTTGCAAATCCAAAAACCTAAATAAACCAATTTATTCTTCTTCTCCCTCATTTTCTCAATCATTTATTTTAATGTAAAGATTTCACACATCCTCTACAATTCCTAAACTCACCTTGTTCTTTACCAATCAGTCCTTCAGTCCCTTGACGCACTCTTTCGAACCAAAAATACCAGCATATATCTTCCCTACAACACTCAATACACTAATTTCCCTATAATTCCCCTACATTTACCCTTATCTCCCTTACCCGTATATAAGGGTACTATTACCTGCTCTCCTCCAATCCCTCGGAACTTACCCTCCAATACGCTTTGTTGCACCAATTCCAAATCATTCATTCACCTCTCACTCCGTTCTCTCATTCACCAGCAATTTCACTATACCTGCAGATTTACCATTCTTCAAACTGTCTCACTCTACCCATTACCTCCTCCTTATTAATGACCTCATCCCAAAAAATTATCATTCCTTTCCTCACCATCAAACCCACACCACATTCACGATCACCTCTCATTACTACCAATGTATACAGATTTTCAAGTGTTCCTTCGACACTCCCCTCACATCCGTTTCTTCAGTTACCGAAATTGCACCAATCCCTATTCATTATTCTGAGCATGTTCCTCTTATTTTCATTCTAACCTTTCGCGCTTTCCTTCCAGAAGAGCTTCCTATTCCCTTGTAAGTCCCATTCATCCTCCTTCCAAAACTGTTCAGTATCTCTTTTTTCCCTCATACGTATGCAAGCATTTTATCATTTCTTTTTTCCTCCTCTATATACAAACATCTTTCTTTTTGAAATGTCAATAATATATATATATATATATATATATATATAATATATATATAATATATATATATAATATAAATAATAATATATATATAATATATATATAATATAAATATAATAATATAATATTTATTACTAATATATATATACATATATTATATATATATATATATATATATATATAATATATAATTTATATATATTAATATAATATATATATATAATATAGTATATATATATATATATATTATATTATATATATATATATTAATAATCTAGAACAACTCTCAGAAAGGGTTTTCCCTTACAGTGATCCAGCATCTTCTGCTCTGTCCGAAACTCTGTAACCCTAGAACACGACTCTAGGAGAACCATTTCTCGGGCCAATTCTCCGACGCCCAGTCTCGAGTTAAACACTCACAGGTAGTTTTCGTCCTTTCAGTAGAGACTAGCATCTTCTCCAATTCAGGCCGCAAAACTCGTTCTCCAACTCTTCCAGAGAATCGTGCTTCTTGGCTGTGCCAAGGTGTGAGAAGGAGGAGGAGGAGAATAGGACAAAAACACATTGTACTAATTAGCTAGCTAGTTAGGGATATAGAAAATAATAAAATAAATATATTATATATATTATAATATATATATATAAATATATATATATATATATATATAATATAATAACATATATAATATATATATATATATACTAAAATATATATATATATATATATATTAATATATATATATATATATTAATATACTATTATATATATATATATAATATATATATATATATATATATATATATATATAATATTTAACCTAATTGTAATTACTATGTTAGTCCATTGCTTTTGTTCTCCCGCCTCCTCTGCCTTTTAACTCATCTGCACAGGCACTTTCAAATTTCAAGAGGGCCATATTTCAATCAGAAACACCAGCTTCTTCAAAATTCCATCGTCAGGGATGACTCTAGGCCTGAGAACATTAGAGCCCAAACTGAACAATTTCTCCACAACCGGGGAAGGACAAAGGGTACTGTACTTGATAAAAAGGTCCAACCAGACTTCTCTGTGCTGCTGAGGGAATAGGTATAACAGACAGTGGGGTTGTCCGTCTTCACCTTCAAGCTTGTTCCAAAATCCAAAAGCCTTCTTCAGTCACTCTCATGTGGTCGATAGCCAAGGCTGGTTTGTCATTCGCCGTTCAAAATGTAATGAAAGGTCATTTCCACCTGCTCCTGCTCTTGGGCGGCACCATCGTTTCAGGAGTCACGTTTATCAGCACCTCACTGAAAACCCTCTTCCTGATGATCCCTTCAAGTCCTCATTCAGGAACTCAACGACTGGAAGTTTGAAATGAGGGCGGAGGGCTGTGGTCATCAGCAGGTCTATGTCCACAAACAGGTGCTCAAACCTCCCCTTGAAGGCCA
>JABUQX010017296.1:0-7500 GCA_015478945.1 Trachelipus rathkii | reverse complement strand
GAAAGTACAGAACAGTTTATAAGCTTTTAGCCTTTGACTCGACCCGTATCCAAAAGCCGGGTGAAACCTGAGCTCCCCCAATATGAGAGCATACCCATCAAGCGGATGAGACCCTTGTATAACTGGAGTAAATGTGAAGAGGAAAAAAAGTCTCGCCAGTCTAAACAGAACTACCAGTTTCTTGGGCCGCCTGCAAACCCATTTGATGTAGTTCCAAACATTTTGTAGTTAAGGCCAAGGAATGTTGTATATTGTTCAACAGGAGAGACGAGAAACCGTCGAAAGAATAGGAAAGTTAGAGGTCTTAGAGAGGAATTTGTAGAAGTGGTTTTTTAAAGAATTAAAATTTCAACAAGTGCGACGACCCCACCCGGAAATTCTATTCAAATCAGTCGAGAATTGAATCGGAAAAATGAAGACGAGAAGCAATTCTAGAAGTACAGAAAGGAGAAAAATGTAGATAAGTGAAGAATGAAGGGTCGAGTCATCGCATATGAGTGAGATAGAGTTAGATGTGCAGACGAGAAGATCATTAATGAAAAGCAGGAATAAAGTAGAGATAAGACAGAACCCTGAGGAACACCACTATTAACAGAAAAGGAAGAAGAAGTTGCCCCATCAAAAACAGCCGAAATTGAGCGATTTGAAAGAAAAGCTAGACATAAGTATAGCAAAGAAGAAGAGGAAAACTCCAAAGAGGAGCTTGGAGAGCAAGTGACGCGTGCCATACCGTCAAATGCTTTGGATATTCAAAGCCGCGCCACCACGCAAGTCTCCCGTAATCCTGAGTGGAAAACCTAAAATCTGTTAGATAGGGAAAGTACTACTCAACCAGTAGACCTCAGCGCCGAAAATCCGTAACTGGCGATGAAAGAAGGAATGAGATTTCCAGTATGTCTAAGAAAATGAGAGTTGAGAAGGTTTCAAAGATCTTAGATAGAATAACAGGTTAGAGCTATAGGGCGGATAGTTAGAAGGATTCAGACGGCTTCTTTTTCGGAATAGTGGAACATATGCGCGCCTTCCAACAACATGAGGAAAGTGCTAGTATTAAGGCATAGAGATTAGAGTTGAAGGAGGGGCCAGCACGGAAGCACACCCCTTCAAAACTGAGAATGCCATCCGGCCACCCGCCTTCCTAACGTTCCTAGATTTCAGGAGCCCATGCACCCGATCAAATGTAATCTCAGGCAAAGGCATAGGACACGAGAAGAGAAGAGGAGAAAGAGGAAATGCCAGAATCTCCAGGTTGAGTAAGAAAATAGAGCCGAAGATATGCCGTCAGTTGGAGAGTTAGCAACAGAACCATCAGATCGAATAAGGGAGGAAAGCGTAGATTTTACAGAAGTTGTTGGAGATGTTCTTGGCAAGAGGCCAAAAGATTTGTTCAGTGGGAGAACCAAGGAGGGTTAGCGCACTTCGTTTGATGAAAGTCCGCTTGCTCGTCGAGAGTATCCCTGCAACGATTTGCTGATTGAAAATTAGCGAGAGTGATAGGAGAACAAGAATTTTTCACACCCGATAACCATTGTCTCTAGCCTGAATGCCAGAGAACCAAATACGATCGAACCATGGATTATGAGGAGAGAAAGATTATAGTTGAAGAAGGAATGAACCTGCTCATCCCATTCAAACGATTCAGCTCCCACCGTCGCAGACAGCCGAAGCGTCACCAGAGGAAAAGCAGTCATTCCAATTATAGTTAGCGTAGAAAGCAGCGCAAAGCCCCCGAATCGCCCGATCAAAGGCGCGAAAGAACGCACAGGCAGGATAGGACTGTTGGAGAGAAAGTAATTAAAAATTAGAGATATAAGGTTGTGGTCAATTTTACCAATAGCGACGAAGTGTGTATTTATAAGAGAGAAGACTTAGTGGTGAAAAACATAGGTCAAGTGTGTTCAAGAATGGTTAGGACGATCCGAATTGTGTGTTGGTTTTTTAATTAGTTGCTCCAGATCGTGGAGAATGAAAGGATTCGGCCTCCTCCCCACCTAAATCAGTATGAGTAAGGATCCCAACCATTCAGTGTTTGTACATTGAAATCCCTAGATAGAGGACCTCAGTATTTGGATGATGAAGAGTATAACAGTCTCGTGAAATAGTAAGATATCAAAAAAGGCGTAGAAAATCTGTTCTGTTCAGGAAAACAGAAGCAAAGTAGCAACAAGGTTATGTTAGTAAAAGGGAAAAAGAAGATTTTTAAGCCACAGAACATCGAAAATAGGAGATTCGAGATTCACGAAGAGTGTTACAGGAGTGTTAATTTTAACATAGGCACATACTTCACCCTTTAGACGGAAATATATGAAAATAATTTATATTGGATACGTTAACGAGTTAGAGATGATATCTTAGCCATCTAGTCTCAGACAAGAGCAAGAGATTAGGGCTAGGTTAGAGAGTGTTATTCAACCGAGCAGAGTTAGATTTAAAGCCACGGTGTTGGTAAGTCAATAGAAAGCCCGCATCTATGGCAAATCTGCCATCTCACACACACACACCACACACACCACACACCACACACACCACACACACACCAACACACACACACACACACACACACACACAAGAAACAAAAGCCAAAAACAAAAGAAAAATCGGGATAAAATTCATCAAACACTAAAACCAAAGTAAAAAAGTTTAATGTGCTAAAATTAACTGAAAATCAGATTTGTAATAAATAAAAAAAAAAACTGAAACTTACGTAATCATTTCCCAGCTCACCATCTAAAAATTCGCAACCAAAAAAAAAAACGACAAAGAAAAGAAATACGAACTTATCTTTTAAAAACTCCACGTGCAAAACTTCACTGAATCTAATAACTGATATGATTTAATAAAAAACTTTAATTAAAACAAAGACAAGATTGAAAAACATACACTTTCACCAAACACAGCTATAACAAAATAATCAAGATAACAATAAATAAATAAAATATAAATATCAAGCGAGAGCACTCTAAAAGCACGGCCGCACTGACAATGACAAAAACTTATATATTTATATATATTATATATATCGTAGTATATATATATATATATATATATAATAGATATATATATATATATATATAGTATATATATATATATATATATAATATATAATATATATATATATTTATTATATATATGTATATATATATATATAATGAATAGTATTTAATATATTATATATAAATATATAATATATATATAATAATATATAATATGGGAAGGTATATATATAAAATATAATATATAAAATTATATTAATAGTATGATATATATACAGAAAAACCCCTATTAAAATGTAAAAAAATGTAAATTACGTATGACATAATTTAAAAAAAGAAATAAATACATTTAAAAAAGCACAAGGGAATGGGGAGAGCAATTATATCACTTAGAGAGGCCTTTCAGTCTTTGTTGACTTTATTCAATCTGGTTTCGTGCGCTTCCAATCGATTTGTATGTAGTTAATTTCCATTCGAATTTGTCGGTTGTTGTCTATAACCTTGTAGATGATCTGTCCATGCTTCTCAGTCAGTAAAGAGATATGATTATTAGACAGAAGTCATATAGTATTATCATCCTTAGCTATTGCATCAATATGTTAGAAGTTTAGAGGCTAATTAAAAAATGAAAGAGTTAAACTTTCTAACCAGTATTTCTATGTATAGATATAGGTTCCGTTTCTTTAAATTGATTTGTAGATTTTTAAGAAGGTAGGCGAAATAAGGATGATTGAGTTTGAGAAGTTTCCTATAGCTATGAGCAAGAGAAGCGAGAAGAGTTGAAGAGTATACGCTTGAAGTGTAGTTATGATAGATATTCGCGTACTTTTTAATACGATAGATTTTCATGCCTAATGAGTAAAAAGTGATGAGCAGAAATGAATAAAGCATGTTTAATTTAGTGTATATTCCAAGAGAGTAGAGGGTTGAGCTGAGAGTTGAAGAAAGAATAAATTTCCTGGCAAGAATTGTTTATCAGGAAGTATTTAATGAATGTAGGATGAGTAAAGTAGTATGGAGAGAGCACTACCAAAGAAGAAAGATAACTACAGAAGAACTAAATAATTCACTACATATAATTATTGTGTTACCTCTAGACACATAATGACTTTATTATACACAGATCTCTAATTTTCTCCCTCTGTCTAACGAGGTTTTCTTTGCGATCCGTTATATGTGTTATAAAATTATTCTTTGCTTGTTATTTTGTGCCTTATTGTTAAATTATGTTGTTTCTGGTAGCGTAGATTTGTTATTAATATCATACCCTACTCTATATAAATGCATAATATAATATCTTGCCTCGACGTTCGTTGTGAACTACTATAATATCTCTTGAAAATCATCTAAGTATTTGAAGATACCAACGGCCAATTTTGTGCTTTGAGAATGATTGGAATACCAAATTATATATGTTTAAGATCTGACTAATTGATTTGTTATCTTATTATTCATATGACTAGTAAGTTAATCGAGAGTGAATACTAGTTTCATGCACTCTATATAATTGAGCGAAATCTAGCATTCATTATGATATAAAAGGGTAACAAGAATATATTCATCGTTTGGACGTAGGTTTCCAGTGGATGTTAATTTAATCGATTGAGATTACTTCTGGTTTTAGTGTAATTATGTATCTTAAATAATAGAGCATCTGGGTATCGAGATGTTATAAAGTCTGCGCACAAGAGAGAAACACACCGTAGATAATCTCATATCCTAGATAAACACAGGTTAATAATGTACTAACATCTCATACCAAGACCAAATCCCGAAATGAAAATTAAAACTTACATTACAAACGATTGAAGTCGAACACGATAATCTCAGAAAATGCCTAATTATAGTCACCATAAAGACTGCACCAGATGCCTCTCTATTACTCACACGTCGCGCGCATCCCATGTGTTTTTTAAGTATTATTTAATTAAAATTATGTAATACAGTATTAAGAAGTAAGTTTCACATTTAATAGGTATGTGTATAGATAACTATTTACTGTCAGTAGATCACGTACAGAATTTAATTTTCTATGCTGGATAAAAACCTAAATTCACACCAAGCCATATTCAAATACATACTAAGTATCACTACTTATTATATATTCAGAGTGCTATATGATCTACGAAATATAGAATCACCACACTCTAAGTTATACTTATATAGAACAAATATGTTCCTATGCAGATATTAAATTAAACAATATACTAGAACCCAATATAATACTTATTGACTATCTAATTATTATTATCTAATTACAGTTTATTATATTATGAGTATACAACAGTGAAGACGAAATTTTCAACTACTAAAATTTCTAGGGGTTATCATTATCCTGGAATAAATCAACAGAGTGACAGAGCCACAGTTATTTAATAAGAAGTAATAGTAATCGTTTCGGCTGTCCGAATCACAGCAATAGATCTTTCCTACACCATTAGTGATTCACACACCCTTAAACTTTGAATTGAGCCAAATCAGAGACAGAGGTGCATAACAAATATCACATATATCTAGTGCGTGCATTTTTAAGACATGACTTCTAAAAAGCTGCATTACTTATATCTATATCTAAAATATGTATTGAAACTATGCATTTAAACTCTGTACTTGTACACGATTACAATTTACAACACTTCAAAAAAAATTGACTATCGCAAAATTTTTTTGTTTTCTCCCATACTACCTACTTCCAATTCCCACAGAACTTATTATACGCACAAACCTAATTATTCTTGAATTATACAATTATTATGAAAGAGTGATTAAAATATCAATCACGGAGAAAGCTCTTTTGTAAAATTTGTATATAACGTTGCTCTCAATTTTCAGAACTCACACAAACGAACTAAGTGTGGTAATGTGCTTCATTATGAGAAGATACACCAAAATGCTTTTTTTGTAATATTACCAAGTATGTGAGATGCGAACCTCACACACGAAAGATGTTAGTAAAAGCGAGTATCGGATTATGTGCGAAATTGAAATTATGGTCAATCAAATCACAGCAACAGATACAACCTCTAATACCAGACCCCTCACTATACACGTCATGATACTATTACTATCTTGTCGTCAATATTCGTCAATATTTGTGAACATAATGTTGCAATTCTAAAGATTCGGTAATTTTAATCACTAATGTTTAAGTGCTTTTGTAAAAGAGATAGTAAGAAAGCTGAAAACCTACTGAGAAATTACTATTGTATGAATGAACCAAGAGATGTATTTTGACTTGCCATGCCTCCCTTTTTCAGCTACATCGATGAATATGAAAATAATATAATTGAAGATGTTTATCCAGACTCGCTCACTCTCTCGTCAGCAATTAAATTAACAGTTTATGGTGTAAGCATATTTTATATATCACATATAAAATTCACATTCCCTTATTATCTGTGTGCTTAGAAATTGTGTAATAATTTTGCTCACCATCGCTATATCGATATTATGTAGTTAATATATCCAAATAATAAATGTTATATTTTAAATATATATAGTAGTAATATAATTTATTATAGATAATAATAACTTTATTTATAGATAATATTTATTTCCTATTATATAACTTCACTAAATATTATTAACTTAGTCATTCTAAAGATAATAATAGATATATAAATCTAATATATCACGTTTAGTATTATACAGAGTAGTATTGCTTATCGTATGAATTTACCTACTCAATATTTATCAGGGATAAAAATATATAATATAGTATATTTGCCTCTATATTGAGAATATATCATATAAATCGATTTTTTCTCCCTCCGTCTCTCAAAATATATATATTTTTCTGCGATATCTGCGCCTCTTTTATTTATGAAGTATTATTATATATAGAATATTATATATATAAATATAGTGATATAATATACTATATCATATATACCTAGTATAATAAAAACTGAGCATATATACCGCGTTTCCAGATGAGGTATGTCTTAACCTTAAATATGTATTTATATTATTAATATAGATAGAAGAAGAAGAAGTGAAAAGTAAGTAAAAAGATAATAAATAATATAATGTATATAATGATAGATTATTAAGGGTTTTACTGAGAAACTATTTGTAATGCTGTCTGCAGAATAATTTATAAGAAGTAATAAGGATATATAAGAAAATAAGAAGAAGAAGTAAGATAGAGAAGTAGAAAAAAATAAGAAAGAGAAGTGAGTGATAGAAGAAGTAGAAGATAGAGGTAATATTATAAGAATATAAAGAAGAAGTATAAGAAGATAATGAGTAAAGAAGTAAAGATAGTAAATAGAGAAAGTAAGAAGATAGATAAAGTGAGTGAATAAAAGTGAATGAAAGAAGTATAATAAGTAAGTAAAGAATAAGATAAAAAAATGATAAATATAATATAAATAGATAAATTACAACTGTAATCTTCTAGAAATCAATAAATATTTTCTAAAAATTCTTCGAAAAAATAACTTAATTTAAGTTGAATTAATTAAATTAATCCTTTTATGTATTAAATTAGAGAATTATAATAATG
>JABUQX010017295.1:112500-115872 GCA_015478945.1 Trachelipus rathkii | reverse complement strand
AGAGAGAGATGCAACATGATATTCCTTAGAGCGCACCACAAGAGAAATGAGATCAATATACAAAAGAATATGCCAATATAAATCAATAACCAAATACCTTTAAAAAAAAGAAAAAAAATCAATATTTGGCACCTTTGCGTCCTAATCAGCCACCCTTTTGTTGGCAAGAAAAATAAAAATTACTTTACAAAACAATAAGACAGTTCATTTGAAGTAAATCATGCAACCATATGTTTATCATTTAGCGAATTAAAAATTACAAATATCAACCTAATTGGGTAATAACAAAATAGTGGATAAATATCCAACCTATCAATAAAATAAAATAATTACATAATAAAATTTAAACATTTTTAGTCTCAGCGATATATCCTCGCTGATTACAATTTTAATCATTTATTAAATGCATATAATTGCTTTATTCAAGGTACATAAAACTGATATAATCCCACCCACAATATGAATATACTCATCTACATTTGCAGACAATGCAGTCCTCTAATTCTGTAAATCAGCTAGTCCCTAACCTCCTGCAATCAGAATCAGGAACTAAGGAACCAAGAAAATCAGAAGAAGACTCATGGTATAACAAGTGGGATAGAATTCGAATCAGAAAACCTTTCAATCAGGATTAAGAAGTGAACCAGGGGAACTTATATAAGGAGAGAAAGATATCAGGAGCATCGACTCATCCTATCCTCCACCAGATTTTTTCACCTTACTTGGGAAAAATTTCGGTGGGACTATGTGGTTCCTTTATGTTGGAAGTCTTACTCAGACAAAAGAGGAACACCCAACACAATTGAATCCATTAAAAGTTCAGATGGAACTATGTAGAATTCTCCCTCTCTGGTCACAAAATCACTCAATAAACGAAGACTCAATTTAACACATTGGTCTAATTTGATTGCTGTAGGGCCAATACCTCTTAAAAAATGTATTGGAGATGAATATTTCTCAATGCCTACCAGGCTATCAACAACCGAGGCTCTAATGAAATTTACACCTACAAGACTAGTGACTACGCAAATCATAGACCTTTTCTGAATATCCCTCGATTAATACATCAATATATAGGGGAAGAACTATTCGCACGTGATGAATTTTTATCTGGACAGGGTACGTCCACTCTTCAGAAAGAGCAAGATTAAATGGGGTCATAGTATTCCTATTTGGAATTACTTGGTCAATACATTCCTCCGCAGAATGACCCTTAACTACGGAGGCACACAATTTAAAGAACTATTTTGATTTCCACCATAATCCGCAACTGCATGGGGTTCATTAAACGAACCACACATGGGTCCTCTTCCGCTCGAGCGGTAATCATTCCGCAGAGGCAATGGAGTTCTTCGACCCGCAGGTTGAGAGACTCCACCACCAGGACAATCTTTTCCCAGATGTCCGGCAGAGCAGAAAGGACACAGAGGAATTGTTTTTGGATTATGATTAATTATGTTGTGGAATTTGTCGCTTGATAAGCCTTTTTAGTCGCTTCTGGCACTGGTCATATGAATGACCTTTCTGTCGACAATAGGGACAGATGCCTTGATAAATGAAACAACGGATTAATAAAATGATTTCCCTTCCTTCTGAGGAAGGTGGGAATAGACGTGTCCATTGTGTATGCCTACGTCTAGGACGTTTTTTACCCTTACACAGAATTTTTGAAACAGTCACCATATCGACTACTGCGGTGCTGGGCAATGACTTTAACTCTTTTTCACTTCCTGTATCCTTATTCTCGACCCGAGGTGTCACCTGGGAAATCGAGGTCACCTCAGGTTCATTCTGGATTATTTTTGTATGTTCCGCTGATGCCTCTTTACATTGTTGACTCGCTAACTTGACTACCTGACTGAACTGCATCTTTTTTTCAGAAGATTTCTCAAACCCCATGATATAATCCTGTAATCGTTGACTTACAAGAGCGGGTAGATTCTTCAGAAAGACCTGTTGTAGCTTTTCATGATTTTTCATGCAAACTCCAGGATAAGCTCGATTCGCCAATTGTTCCAGGCGAAGAGCAAACATATCAACTGACTCTTCTGGTCTTATTTTGGCCAACAAGAAATCTTGGGACGCTTTGTCTTTTCTGACTTCGACTTCTAAATCCCACCACTGAAATAGTGATTCTTTAATAGCGGAATATGTCATGTCCTCCCGGATAATCCGATCATATAAATTCAAATAAGAACCTTCTAGGTAACTACCTAGTATATTCACCCAGTCCTCAGATTGATCAGGATAGGTTACCCCACAATACTTCTCAAACTGTTTAAAAAATGTTTGGAGATTATGTTCTTTTTGGGCATTAAATTTCCGAGGAGGTACAGCTTTTGGTTTACATATTGTAGCCACTATCTTTGTCAACATATTGACTGAATTAATGATCAAAGCCTGTTGTTGTTCGAAAATGTCCAATCTAGGAGTCACTTTGTCGATACTACCTGGATTATCTTTAAGCTCAGAACCCGTAGTCATGGTAGAGGAATCTGAAAATGAGGTGGAACAATTGGTTTTACTCAATGATGATGTCGTCAAAGGAATTGAGACCTTATTAATAGCTCGTTGATCCTTTTGCACA
Organism: Trachelipus rathkii; assembly: GCA_015478945.1. Taxonomy (NCBI): domain Eukaryota; kingdom Metazoa; phylum Arthropoda; class Malacostraca; order Isopoda; family Trachelipodidae; genus Trachelipus; species Trachelipus rathkii. The sequence continues at coordinate 113,285 of JABUQX010017295.1, read as the reverse complement.
AATTGAGTTGGATTTCCATCTCTCACCTGAACAGATGCAGGGATCTTGAGGCGTTCCTTGCGTTCTTCCACCAATGCATTAGAGGTCACAGCAACGGCATCGTTTAAACGTTTCGTTTCAGCAAAAAGGACAGCATTATCAACTTTTGCAATTGCGGATGGTGTATACATTCCGACAGTCTTACTACGACCAACCTTATCTGATTTTTTAGATGATGTGAACAGACTTAGGTCATCATCATCCGAGGTAGGGAAACCAAAAACCCTGTAATATTGCTGATAATCTTCACCCACACAAAAACGTCAGTAAGATCGTAAAATTCGAAGAAATAAAGAAAACCTAACATCTAAATGTGAAGAAAAATGAAATAAAGAAATTCTTGGTATAACCCAAAACTGCACAAATACAAGTGAAAATAAACTATAACACACTCACGACTGCTTGATCCAAGGGAAAAGTCCTGGCAAGGTCGCCAATTATGTTGCGGGCCCTGGCGAATTTGAGATGCTGGTCAAAACATCGTAGATTTTCTTCGAATTCAGTAATGGACTCGTAGGGGATGGCATATGGAGCCAATCATGATGAATTTGATTATATAATTTTAGTTTTACAAACGAGTAACGCCAGATACTGCCAGGTTTTATTTAAAGATATTTCCCTTTGCTGTCGTCTTTCCAGTGGGACAAGAATTTGGCCGTTCCCACAAGAAGATTGTATCTAGTCTAAAAACAAGCAAGTGAGTGGAGGTATTGTTTACAATCACGCTGAAAGATTACGAATTATAT
>JABUQX010017295.1:80000-102500 GCA_015478945.1 Trachelipus rathkii | reverse complement strand
GCTTTGGGATATGTCAAGCGCCACCACCCAAGTCTCCCCGTAGTTCCTAAGAGCAGAAAACCATAAATCGGTTTAGATTAGGAATGTACTATCGCCAGTAGACTTCGTGAAACGAGAGCCGTACTGGCGATCGGGAGTGAGTTTTTCCAGATATCTAAAAAAGTGAGTTGAGAAGGGTTTTCAAAGATCTTAAGAAATAGAATACATAGTGAGAGGCTACAGGGCGGATAGTTAGAAGGATCAGAAAGGCGGCTTCCTTTTTTTTGGAATAGGTTGGACAAATGCGCGCTGCTTCCACCACTGAGGGAGGGAAAGTGCTAGTATTGAGAGACATAGAGAATATAGTTGAGCGAGGGGCCGAAGAGATTAATCCTTTTCAAGTTGGAATTAGCCAACACAATGATCAGATTCGAATAAGAGGAGGAAAGGCAGATTTACAGAAGTTGCTAGAGATGAAAAGATTTGTCAGTAGGAGAACCAAGGAGGTTAGCGCACTTTCCTTTGATGAAAGCCAGCTTTGCTCGTCGAAGAGTATCCCTGCAATGATTTCTAGCTGAATGAAAATTAGCGAGAGTGATAGTGTAGCGGTAGTATAGTGGTAAGTATCCCCGCCTGTCACGCGGGAGACCGGGGTTCGATTCCCCGCCGGGGAGCCAGAATAAGGGCTTTTGGGTGAAAGAGTTGGGCGAATTTTTAGAGGGGCGAATGTTGGAATTTTATAAGGCTGTCAGTGTGGGTGAGCCAAAGTATGAAGTGGTTAAACAGAGAATCATGGACCAGGTTGGGAGAGTGAAAGGGGGAGTGAAGTATAGAAAGGTGAATGATTTTGATAAGGCTAGGCGTGGAAAGAGTGAAAGGATTGATATGTATGCGCACCGATTGGAAACCTTGGCGAGAAAGAAGTTTGGGGATGATGATGTGGACGGGAATAAGAGATTGTTGAAGAAGTTTTTGGATACAGTTCCGACCTCGGTGACAGAATATGTGAATTTGCGAAGGAAAGAGAAAATGAGATGGGCGGGAGAACGATTGACTTGGGAAGATGTTTTGGAAATTGTAGAAGATAGGGAGTTTGAAGGAGAGCGAGAGGAGAATGAACGACGAGAAGTGTATAGTGGTAGGGGAGTGAATGCGAGTGAGAGGGTGTCACAACCACCCCAGTATAAATCATATAGGGACGCACTGAAAGCTAACCCTTATGAAGTAATGGTGAAGTTTTTGGAAGATTTTTATGGTGGTTTTGGAGATGAGAGATGAGGAAAGACAGGTGAATGTAGGAGGTGTGAGTAATTTTTTTTCTGGTCGACAAGCTGGTGGAAATGTGAATGTGAGAGGGAATGATGGACATAACCAAGGTCAAAGGTATAATCAGGGTCAAGGGATTAGAGGTCGTGGAAACCAAGAAAATGTGAGTGCAAATAGGGATGTGAAGTGTTTTCGTTGTGGGAAGATGGGCCATATGATATTTCAGAATGTAGATGGGCAACTGGTGCTTGTTTTAGCTGTGGGCAAGTGGGTCATTTGGCCATGAACTGTACGGATCCGCAAAGGGCTGGGTGTAGGAGATGCGGAGGTGTGGATCATTGGGTGCGTGATTGTCCTCAGGGTGTAAGAGCGAGGCAACCGTTATGTGGGAACTGTGGTGTCGAGGGGCATTTTTCTAGGATGTGCGGGTCCCCTAGAAACACTTGTACTAAATGTGGGAAAATAGGGCATGTGGCCGGTATGTGTTGGAGTGTGAGGCAACCAGTCGGGGTAGGTCAGGTTAATCCTGGTGTGCTAGGTCTTGGTACTGGTGTTAGTGGTCCGGTTCAACCGGTTAGTGGTCAGGCTGTTGGTATGAATAGGAAATGTAAATGTGAGTGAGGTAGGGGTGAACACTGTACAAAATCAGGTAAGAATTAACAATTCGGGAAACGGGTTGCCTTGAGGGTTGCAACTGGTGAGCCCTCAGGTGAGATTAGGTTGTCACAGATAGGGGATGTAAGTGTCGATGTGTTTTCAGTTGGTCCTGTGAATGAATGTATGAGTATTAAGGTTTATTGTGGAGGTATTGAGGTTCGTGCTTTGATTGATACTGGGTGTATGGTTAGTGTTGTGTATAAAGGAGCATATGATAGGATGAATATAAGGGAAGATCAGAAAGAAGTCGGTAGGGGTCATATTAAAGGAATCAGTAATGTGTTGGTACCGGTGGAAGTTAAATTTAGAGAGAGCATTAAGATAGGAGGAATAGGCATGGAGGAGAGTGAGTTTTATGTGATTGATAGTAGGAACGAAAAGTATGATGTGTTATTGGGGTATAAGTTTTTGAGTGCAAATGGGATAGTTATTCATCCTGATCGAAGGATGATAGAGAAGAAGGTGAATAAGGATGGAAAATGTCAGATGTATGTGAATGATTTAGGGAAGGTAGATGTGAAACTGGTTAAAGGCGTGGAAGTTTTTGCTTTAGAGGATAGGTCCTTGAAGACGGATAAAGTGGTAAGTGTGAAAGTAGGTTGGAATACGAAATGTGGGTTGTGGACGAAAAAACCAGAATTAGCATGTTTCTGGTGGAATGGTTATTGATGCGAGGCTAATAGGGTGAAAAGGTTGCCACTGTAATTTTGAATGGTATAAATAGATTTTGAATAATCCTAGGGTAAAATGGTATGCAGAAGGTGCCTGATGTGAAAAAGAAGAGAGAGTGAGAGGTATAAGGGTTGGTGATGTAGTTGGTAGTTTGTATTCTGTTTTGATTATAGAGATTCTAGAGAGAATGAATGCTGTGTGTTTGCTGCTGAGATACCGAAGAAAAAGTTGATTGGGTGTATGATGAAATGGTTGATAAAGTAAAATTTACCTGAAGGTTTGAATGAAGTGAGGAGACAAAAAGGTTTTTAGCGAAATGTTAATGGGAAAGGAGAAAGCGCTGAGTCAGGGCGATGATGATTTTGGGGATGCGAAATTGCCTGCGTTTCGCATAGTGTTAGCGGATGACACCCCAATATATCAACGTCCTCGGCACTTTCCTCCCCCCGTTGCGAATGAGATTGAAGAGCAGTGTGAAGAGTTAGAGCAAATAGGTGTATTAGAGGAGAGTGAGAGTCCATGGAATAGTCCGATTGTGCCTGTGCGAAAGCCTGATGGACGATTGAGGTTGTGTATTGATTATCGTAAGGTGAATGAAAAGACTGTGAAAGATAGGTTTCCTATGTGTGTAGTTTCAGAGTGCGTGTATAGTATGTATGGAATGAAAGTGTTTACGAAAATGGATCTGGTGCGAGGGTATTATCAGATGCCAGTGGAAGAGGATAGTAGGTGTGTGACTGCTTTTTCGACTGCAAAGCGGCATTACCAGTTTAGGAATTTGAGCTTTGGGTTAGCCAATGCTCCTGCGGCGTTTCAGAGGGCGATGAATGTGGTCATGAATGATTTTCCTAGTAAGAATGTGATGGTGTTCATAGATGACATACTAGTGATGAATGAATCTTTCTCTGAGCATTTGAAGTTAGTGAATGATGTATTGAAAAAGTTAGAGGAGATAGGTATAAAAGTGAAAGTTGAGAAGTGTGAGTGGTTTGCGGATGAGGTTGAATTCTTGGGACATAAGGTGAATGCAACAGGTTTGAAAAAGGCTGAAAAGTTTATTGAGAAAGTTCGGCAGTTTCCAAAGCCGAGGAATGTTAGAGAGTTGAGAGGATTTTTGGGTTTGGTAGAGTTTGGAAGGAAGTTTATGAAAGATTGTTCGGGTGTGATGAAACCTTTGACTGAATGGACTGGGAAAAAGAAGAGTACGATTGTGAAGTGGAATGATAGAATGAATGAAGCGTTTGAAAAGTTGAAAGCTGAAGTCGCGAAGGATGTAGAGCTGGCTTATCCGGATTATAGTGAGAATGCGAAACCTTTGGAAGTTTATACGGATGCAAGTGGGTATTGTATGGGGGGTTGTTTGATGCAAGAACAGGTGATTGATGGGATTGAAAGAAAACGAGTGATTGCGTATGTTTCGAAAGCGTTTAGTATGACAGAGCGAAAGTATTCTACGATTGAAAGAGAGTTGGCTGCTTTGAGGTTTTGTTTGAAATCGTTGCGTCCGTTTTTGTATGGAATTAAGTTCATTGTGCGAACGGATCACCAACCCTTGGTGTATTTGCAGAGAATGAGGATAGTTGATAGTCGGCTTGCAAGAACTTTGGAAGATTTGAGTGATTTTGATTATGTGGTTGAGTATGTGCCGGGTGAAAGGAATGAGATTGCTGATTTGATGTCAAGAATGCCTGGGAGTGAGAGTATGAATGAAAAGGTAGTGATAGACCCGGAATATTTGCCTAAGGGATTGATGAAGGGAAAGGAAAGTCAGGGTGGGGGTGATTCTATGTTCGAAAGTGTGTTGTATGGGTTACAGGACTTAGCTAGGGATAGGTTGGTTTCGAGAGTACCTGAGAGTATAGAAGAATTGCGGAGGGAAGTTATGACTGAGGTGTGTAAGAAACCTGAGCAGATAGGGATTAGGAAGGTGAAATATTTTATGAAGGAATTAAAGGCTATGTGTAATGTAGGTGTGCTTCCGGTACAAGAGGTACTGATTGTTGTGAGTAAGTTGTTTAAGGTAGTTGTATGTGTGCATTATGGTGGCGAGAGACCGGTTTTGTATAGGAGTGATGGTGTTAATGGTGCAAAAGTGGGCGAGCTTCATTTACAGTGTTTAAGTGGTGTGCACTATAATTGGGTAATTGAGAAAAAGAGTTATGATAGGAAGTATGTTTTGGAATCGGAGTTGGAGGAGTGTCTGGTAGAGGGTGATGAGAATGTGAAAATGATTTGTCCAGGGGAAATCGAAGAGGTCATGTATTGCGAGCATGGGATAAGTGGAAGAATGGAGGTGAAGGTGCAGGTGAATGGGAGAGTATTTTGTGGACTGATTGATACTGGGGCTCAGATTTCTTTAGTGAATGCGTCTGTGGTACGAGAGATTGAGCAAATAACATGGCAGATAGAGAGGAGGAGTACGAATGTGAAGATCAAAGGGATTGGTTCAGGTGATTTTGTCGCTTTTGAAGATGTTTTGTTAAAGGTAGAAATAGGAACGCTAGGGGAAGTGGAACATAGGTTTGTTGTGCTGGATGAGGAGCGAATGCCATATTGTTTTTTGTTTGGGATTGACTTTTTGAGGGTAAATAGGTTGTCTGTAGATGTAGGGAATGAAAGGTTACTGAAGGGAAGTCTTGAGATTGTTAGAATGCAGAAGGAGAATGTGTGTGTTGTGGATTTTGTTGGCATGGTGAGAGTTGGTGTAGGGGATGAAGAACTGTTAAGCATGAAAGATATCGAGGTAATGCAAGAGGAATGTCCTATGGTCTGTGAGCTGAGAAAATGTATTTTGTCAGGTAAAGAAGTGTGTAGGTGGGACCAGTTGATAGAAGATTTTAGGGTATTTGCGAAAAGGTTTGTTGTGTGTACTAATGTGGTGTATTATATTCGGAAAGTAAGGGAGGATGATTTGTATGTACCAGTGTTCTCGGTGGTTGGGACGGTAGGGATGGCGTTAGTGATCCACCGTAGGTTTGGGCACATGGGTAGTTTTAATTGTAAGGATGTATGAAAGAGTGTTTAATCCTTGGTTGCGAAAGATAGTGAATGATGATGCTACTACTTGTGAAGAATGTCAAAAAGTGAAGTATCAGAGGATGTATGTGAAACCCCCGGTGGTGTTACGAATGGATGTGAATGAACCTTTTGAGTTAGTAGTGAATCGATTGTGTTTCCTTGCCATGACTGGAGTGGGTATGTAGGATGGTGGTGATGGTGGATTCACAAAAGTAAGTTTGGCGTATGTGTGCGGTGAAAGAATAAGACTAAGTGCGAATGTGGCTAGGGTGGTAAGGGAAGTTTTGTTGCCGATGTGGTTGTATGTAAACCGAAAGCGAAATGTTTGAGTTGATAATGACGCGGATTTGGTAGGACAGGCGTTTTGAGCCAAATGGTTGAGTGATTGGGCATTGAAACATGTTGAGAACGACGCCGTATATGCCCGAGTTCCCGATGGGTTAGCAAGAGGGACGAAGTTCGAACATTGAAGTGGAAATGTTACGAATAATGATGAAAGAGAGATGATTGGGATTATTGGTTACGGAAGAGTGTTGTGGGCTTAAATATGACTGTGCAATAGAGCAACCTGGTAAAATGTCTCCTTGTATGTATGTTGTTGAAATTTTGAGAAGTTTGTAAAGCCCAGGCTTGGGTTACCTGAAGGTGATATAGGGACGTTTGGAGAAAGGGTAGTTTAAAGTTTGCAAGTTTTGAAGTAGGGGATAAGGTTTTGAAGGAAGTGATTGAGAAAGGTCGGTTGAACGTGAGCAAGATGAGAGAAAAGTTTGAAGGGCCGTATGTTGTAAAAAGGGTTATGTCTAATGGGGTTAGTTATGTGTTGGAGGGTGAGAACGATGGTGGTATGAAGGAGTTTCGGGCCCATCAGGTACAGTTGAGACCGTGGAGAGAACCTCCTGGTTATTTAAAGATCCATCCTGTGTATAAGTTTTTGGTGAATGAGGATGACTTGAATGAGAATGGGGATATAGTGGATGATTTATGGTTAAAGGGGAAAGAGTTAGTGTTGGTGGAAGAGATACCGAAGAAAGAGCGTAAAAGTGGATTGTCGGGTAATGTGAATAGGTTAAGGGTGTTGTTTAACGATGATAATGAGAATGATGAGTATTTTTCAGGTTTTTGGTGGGACAATGGGAATAACGGGCAGAGTTTGAGAAAAAGTACTTACACAGTTTGCAAGTTTCCGTTGGATGAAAATGAGAGTGTGTTAGCAGGATTGAGAAATATCAGAGATAAGAGTGTGCATATGGAAGTGGATGATTTGAGTAAATTTTGTGTGGAATTGGATGAAGTAGTGAATGTTATAAAGGCGAATGCAAGGATGAGAGAGATCGAGAAAGAGATTGCAGAAATGTCTGAGCTATTACCTAGGGAAGGAAGTGTGAATGAATTAGTAGAGGTATATGATGAAAGAGAGGAAGGTGGGAAGAATAAACCCAGTGAACAAGTGATGGAATATGAGAAACCGTTTACTAGGAGTAGAGGTGTTGTAAAAGAGTATGATTGGGTGATGACAACGGCGTTATAAATGGGGAGTGATTGTTGGGTTAGAATTATGAGACAAACTTAGGTAGGAGGGATGTGGTAGGTCAGTTTTTTGTGGTTGTTGTCTCATAATTTTATTTTGTTTTTTTAGGTACAGCATGAAAGAAGGAAAGATGAGATTTCGTGAGCAGAGCAAAAGATGGAACGTCAAGGAACACGGAGAGTACATGGGACATGCAGTGTTTTTTTTAGTGTGATTTTTTTAAAAAAAATCCAAAAGAAAAGGATACATTCACATAAAAAGTTGGTTGCAAGAATTTCAGGAGACAGCCACAGGGAAAAATTTCGGCTCACATAAACTGGTCACAGCAAAAAATTCCAGCTCCAAAATAATATCAGCTCCAAAAAAAACTGAAATGAGATAAAAAAGAAACATATCCTAACATGACATATAACAAAATAAAAATAATAGAATAATAGACACCAATAAACAACAAACCATAATTACTCTTACCAGAAATCTAAAGAAGGAATCCAAACATTCAACATAAACCCTTGGGACATCCGAATTCAGATCCGTTTCACCATTCCATTCTTCATACGAAATATTCCATCAAAATATCCCTTTCTCATTAATCGAATAGTTCCCTTTATATATAATTAATTATTAATTATAATCTGATTCAATCAATCCAGTTCAATTAATTCAAATAAAAATAAAGTAAATTCTCTGTACTTCTGTACTCGAAATCAATAATTTTAACTGAAAAGATATTAAAGCAAATTATTTCCACTTATATAATTAAATTAATTAAATGATTAACAAAATTGAATTTTAATTTAATTTAATTCACTTTTTTTTTTTAAAAAAATCACACTAAAAAAAACACTGCATGTCCCATGTACTCTCCGTGTTCCTTGACGTTCCATCTTTTGCTCTGCTCACGAAATCTCATCTTTCCTTCTTTCATGCTGTACCTAAAAAAACAAAATAAAAATTATGAGACAACAACCACAAAAAACTGACCTACCACATCCCTCCTACCTAAGTTTGTCTCATAATTCTAACCCAACAATCACTCCCCATTTATAACGCCGTTGTCATCACCCAATCATACTCTTTTACAACACCTCTACTCCTAGTAAACGGTTTCTCATATTCCATCACTTGTTCACTGGGTTTATTCTTCCCACCTTCCTCTCTTTCATCATATACCTCTACTAATTCATTCACACTTCCTTCCCTAGGTAATAGCTCAGACATTTCTGCAATCTCTTTCTCGATCTCTCTCATCCTGGCATTCGCCTTTATAACATTCACTACTTCGTCCAATTCCACACAAAATTTACTCAAATCATCCACTTCCATATGCACACTCCTATCTCTGATATTTCTCAATCCTGCTAACACACTCTCATTTTCATCCAACGGAAACTTGCAAACTGTGTAAGTACTTTTTCTCAAACTCTGCCCGTTATTCCCATTGTCCCACCAAAAACCTGAAAAATACTCATCATTCTCATTATCATCGTTAAACAACACCCTTAACCTATTCACATTACCCGACAATCCACTTTTACGCTCTTTCTTCGGTATCTCTTCCACCAACACTAACTCTTTCCCCTTTAACCATAAATCATCCACTATATCCCCATTCTCATTCAAGTCATCCTCATTCACCAAAAACTTATACACAGGATGGATCTTTAAATAACCAGGAGGTTCTCTCCACGGTCTCAACTGTACCTGATGGGCCCGAAACTCCTTCATACCACCATCGTTCTCACCCTCCAACAAATAACTAACCCCATTCGACATAACCCTTTTTACAATATACGGCCCTTCAAACTTTTCTCTCATCTTACTCACGTTCAACCGACCTTTCTCAATCACTTCCTTCAAAACCTTATCCCCTACCTTAAAACTGGCAAACTTTAAACTACCCTTTCTCCAAACGTCCCTATCACCTTCAGGTAACCCAAGCCTGGGCTTTACAAACTTCTCAAAATTCAACACATACATACAAGGAGACATACCAGTTGCTCTATGCACAGTCATATTATAAGCCCACAACACTCTTCCTAACCAATAATCCCAATCATTCTCTCTTTCACTCATCATTCGTAACATTTCACTCAATGTTCGAATCGTCCTCTCTGCTAACCCATTCGAACTCGGCATATACGGCGTCGTTCTCACATGTTCAATGCCCCAATCACTCAACATTTGCTCAAACGCCTGTCCTACAAACTCCGGTCCATTATCACTCAACATTCGCTTCGGTTTACATACACACATCGGCAACAAAACTTCCCTTACCACCCTAGCCACATTCGCACTAGTCTTATTCTTCACCGGCACAGCATACGCAAACTTACTTTTGTGATCCACCATCACCACCATTCCTACATACCCACTCGCAGTCACTGGCAAAGAAACACAATCGATCACTACTAACTCAAAAGGTTCATTCACATCCATTCGTAACACAGGGGGTTTCACATACATTCTCTGATACTTTCCCTTCTGACATTCCTCACAAGTAGTAGCAACATCATTCACTATTTTCCTTAACCAAGGATTAAACACTCTCTCTTTCATACATTCCCACAATTTAAACTTCCCCATGTGGCCATACCTACGGTGGATCACTAACGCCATCCCTACCGTTCCAATCACAGAAAACACAGGTACATACAAATCATCCTCCCTTACTTTCCGAATATAATACACCACATTAGTACACACAACAAACCTTTTCGCAAATACCCTAAAATCTTCTATCAACTGGTCCCACCTACACACTTCTTTACCTGACAAAATACATTTTCTCAGCTCACAGACCATAGGACATTCCTCTTGCATTACCTCGATATCTTTCATGCTTAACAGTTCTTCATCCCCTACACCAACTCTCACCATGCCAACAAAATCCACAACACACACATTCTCCTTCTGCATTCTAACAATCTCAAGACTTCCCTTCAGTAACCTTTCATTCCCTACATCTACAGACAACCTATTTACCCTCAAAAAGTCAATCCCAAACAAAAAACAATATGGCATTCGCTCCTCATCCAGCACAACAAACCTATGTTCCACTTCCCCTAGCGTTCCTATTTCTACCTTTAACAAAACATCTTCAAAAGCGACAAAATCACCTGAACCAATCCCTTTGATCTTCACATTCGTACTCCTCCTCTCTATCTGCCATGTTATTTGCTCAATCTCTCGTACCACAGACGCATTCACTAAAGAAATCTGAGCCCCAGTATCAATCAGTCCACAAAATACTCTCCCATTCACCTGTACTTTCACCTCCATTCTTCCACTTATCCCATGCTCGCAATACACAACCTCTTCGATTTCCCCTGGACAAATCATTTTCACATCCTCATCACCCTCAAACAGACACTCCTCCAACTCCGATTCCAATACATACTTCCTATCGTAACTCTTTTTCTCAATTACCCAATTATAGTGCACACCACTTAAACACTGTAAATGAAGCTCGCCCACTTTTGCACCATTAACACCATCACTCCTATACAAAACCGGTCTCTCGCCACCATAATGCACACATACAACTACCTTAAACAACTTACTCACAACAATCAGTACCTCTTGTACCGGAAGCACACCTACATTACACATAGCCTTTAATTCCTTCATAAAATATTTCACCTTCCTAATCCCTATCTGCTCAGGTTTCTTACACACCTCAGTCATAACTTCCCTCCGCAATTCTTCTATACTCTCAGGTACTCTCGAAACCAACCTATCCCTAGCTAAGTCCTGTAACCCATACAACACACTTTCGAACATAGAATCACCCCCACCCTGACTTTCCTTTCCCTTCATCAATCCCTTAGGCAAATATTCCGGGTCTATCACTACCTTTTCATTCATACTCTCACTCCCAGGCATTCTTGACATCAAATCAGCAATCTCATTCCTTTCACCCGGCACATACTCAACCACATAATCAAAATCACTCAAATCTTCCAAAGTTCTTGCAAGCCGACTATCAACTATCCTCATTCTCTGCAAATACACCAAGGGTTGGTGATCCGTTCGCACAATGAACTTAATTCCATACAAAAACGGACGCAACGACTTCAAACAAAACCTCAAAGCAGCCAACTCTCTTTCAATCGTAGAATACTTTCGCTGTCATACTAAACGCTTTCGAAACATACGCAATCACTCGTTTTCTTTCAATCCCATCAATCACCTGTTCTTGCATCAAACAACCCCCCATACAATACCCACTTGCATCCGTATAAACTTCCAAAGGTTTCGCATTCTCACTATAATCCGGATAAGCCAGCTCTACATCCTTCGCGACTTCAGCTTTCAACTTTTCAAACGCTTCATTCATTCTATCATTCCACTTCACAATCGTACTCTTCTTTTTCCCAGTCCATTCAGTCAAGGGTTTCATCACACCCGAACAATCTTTCATAAACTTCCTTCCAAACTCTACCAAACCCAAAAATCCTCTCAACTCTCTAACATTCCTCGGCTTAGGAAACTGCCGAACTTTCTCAATAAACTTTTCAGCCTTTTTCAAACCTGTTGCATTCACCTTATGTCCCAAGAATTCAACCTCATCCGCAAACCACTCACACTTCTCAACTTTCACTTTTATACCTATCTCCTCTAACTTTTTCAATACATCATTCACTAACTTCAAATGCTCAGAGAAAGATTCATTCATCACTAGTATGTCATCTATGAACACCATCACATTCTTACTAGGAAAATCATTCATGACCACATTCATCGCCCTCTGAAACGCCGCAGGAGCATTGGCTAACCCAAAGCTCAAATTCCTAAACTGGTAATGCCGCTTTGCAGTCGAAAAGGCAGTCACACACCTACTATCCTCTTCCACTGGCATCTGATAATACCCTCGCACCAGATCCATTTTCATAAAAACTTTCATCCCATACATACTATACACGCACTCTGAAACTACACACATAGGGAACCTATCTTTCACAGTCTTTTCATTCACCTTTCGATAATCAATACACAACCTCAATCGTCCATCAGGCTTTCGCACAGGCACAATCGGACTATTCCATGGACTCTCACTCTCCTCTAATACACCTATTTGCTCTAACTCTTCACACTGCTCTTCAATCTCATTCGCAACGGGGGGAGGAAAGTGCCGAGGACGCTGATATATTGGGGTGTCATCCGCTAACACTATGCGAAACGCAGGCAATTTCGCATCCCCAAAATCATCATCGCCCTGACTCAGCGCTTTCCTCCTTTCCCATAACATTCGTAAAACCTTTTGTCTCCTCACTTCATTCAAACCTTCAGGTAATTTTACTTTATCAACCATTTCATCATACACCCAATCCTTTTTCTTCGCAATATCACCAGCAAACACACAGCATTCATTCTCTCTCGAATTCTCTAATACAAAAACAGAATACAAACTACCAACTACATCACCAACCCTTATACCTCTCACTCTCTTCTTTTTCGCATCAGGCACCTTCTGCATACATACCCTAGGATTATTCAAATCTATTATACCATCAAATACATGTGCAACCCTTTTCACCCTATACCTCGCATCATAACCATCCACCAGAAACATGCTATTCTGGTTTTCGTCCACACCCACATTCGTATTCCAACCTACTTTCACACTTACCACTTTATCCGTCTTCAAGGACCTATCCTCTAAAGCAAAAACTTCCACGCCTTTAACCAGTTTCACATCTACCTTCCCTAAATCATTCACATACATCTGACATGTTCCATCCTTATTCACCTTCTTCTCTATCATCCTTCGATCAGGATGAATAACTATCCCATTTGCACTCAAAAACTTATACCCCAATAACACATCATACTTTTCGTTCCTACTATCAATCACATAAAACTCACTCTCCTCCATGCCTATTCCTCCTATCTTAATGCTCTCTCTAAATTTAACTTCCACCGGTACCAACACATTACTGATTCCTTTAATATGACCCCTACCGACTTCTTTCTGAGCTTCCCTTATATTCATCCTATCATATGCTCCTTTATACACAACACTAACCATACACCCAGTATCAATCAAAGCACGAACCTCAATACCTCCACAATAAACCTTAATACTCATACATTCATTCACAGGACCAACTGAAAACACATCGACACTTACATCCCCTATCTGTGACAACCTAATCTCACCTGAGGGCTCACCAGTTGCAACCCTCAAGGCAACCCGTTTCCCGAATTGTTAATTCTTACCTGATTTTGTACAGTGTTCACCCCTACCTCACTCACATTTACATTCCTAGTCATACCAACAGCCTGACCACTAACCGGTTGAACCGGACCACTAACACCAGTACCAAGACCTAGCACACCAGGATTAACCTGACCTACCCCGACTGGTTGCCTCACACTCCAACACATACCGGCCACATGCCCTATTTTCCCACATTTAGTACAAGTGTTTCTAGGGGACCCGCACATCCTAGAAAAATGCCCCTCGACACCACAGTTCCCACATACCGGTTGCCTCACTCTTACACCCTGAGGACAATCACGCACCCAATGATCCACACCTCCGCATCTCCTACACCCAGCCCTTTGCGGATCCGTACAGTTCATGGCCAAATGACCCACTTGCCCACAGCTAAAACAAGCACCAGTTGCCCATCTACATTCTGATATCATATGGCCCATCTTCCCACAACGAAAACACTTCACATCCCTATTTGCACTCACATTTTCTTGGTTTCCACGACCTCTAATCCCTTGACCCTGATTATACCTTTGACCTTGGTTATGTCCATCATTCCCTCTCACATTCACATTTCCACCAGCTTGTCGACCAGAAAAAAAATTACTCACACCTCCTACATTCACCTGTCTTTCATCATCTCCAAAACCACCGTAAAAATCTTCAAAAAACTTCACCATTACTTCATAGGGGTTAGCCTTCAGTGCGTCCCTATATGATTTATACTGGGGTGGTTGTGACACCCTCTCACTCGCATTCACTCCCCTACCACTATACACTTCTCGTCGTTCATTCTCCTCTCGCTCTCCTTCAAACTCCCTATCTTCTACAATTTCCAGAACATCTTCCCAAGTCAATCGTTCTCCCGCCCATCTCATTTTCTCTTTCCTTCGCAAATTCACATATTCTGTCACCGAGGTCGGAACTGTATCCAAAAACTTCTTCAACAATCTCTTATTCCCGTCCACATCATCATCCCCAAACTTCTTTCTCGCCAAGGTTTCCAATCGGTGCGCATACATATCAATCCTTTCACTCTTTCCACGCCTAGCCTTATCAAAATCATTCACCTTTCTATACTTCACTCCCCCTTTCACTCTCCCAACCTGGTCCATGATTCTCTGTTTAACCACTTCATACTTTGGCTCACCCACACTGACAGCCTTATAAAATTCCAACATTCGCCCCTCTAAAAATTCGCCCAACTCTTTCACCCAAAAGCCCTTATTCTCGTCAAACTTCTCCCTACAATAACCCTCATATTCCCTAAAGAACTCCTCAACCTCTTTCGTACCATACACATTAAATTTATTAATTTTTGGGATGTCCCGAATTAACACACTCCTTTTCACTCTACGCTCACGCTCAGACTCAGAACCAGATCCCGTCCCGTATCCCTCAACCTCAAACACATTCATTTCTCCTTCCGAACTACTATATAATGAGTCTATACTCTTACTTTTCATTCTTCTTTCATGTCTCCTGTTCTTAGAAGTCTTCTTCTTCTTCTTATCCTTTTTCTCAATCTTCCCATTCTTCTCATTTTTCTCAATCTTCCCATTCTTCCCATTCACCTCCTTATTTACATCCTTCTCTTCATCCCCTTCATCCTCACTCACATAACTTAACTCATCGTCTTGGAACATCACTTTCTCATCATCTTTGGTCTTCACTCTCTCGTCCTTCTTTTCCACTTTCCCATTCCTCTTTACATTTACTACATTTGGAGTAGAGGTAACCCTTTGTTGGGTTCCATTCATTCCGTTCCCTCCAATCCCATCAGCAAACCTTTTATTCATCATTTCCTCCATTTTTGCAGCAATTTTCTCTTCCATTCTCTCGTCCATTCGTTTCTCCATCTCTCTCATTCCCTCTGTTAAATCTCTCACCCTCTCAATCAGTTCTTCATTCTCCTTCTCTTTCTTCCTCAAAGCTTCCTTATACCTTTCCACCTCCACCTGCAACTCCTCAACCGTAACCATTGTTACACTACTTTACTACGTTACGTTCTACTATAACTATACTACGCCCCTCACCTATCCTTCGAGACAGCCCCACGTTGGGCGCCACAAATATGTAGCGGATTTTACTATAAAAAATAAAAGCCGGAGCTACAAGTTGAAAGAAAAATTAGGTAGTGAGGCTGCCTTCCAGGATGGATCAGGGGATATAAATAAAAAAACCATACACCTTAAATTTATTAAAGAATTTAAAGAAATAATATCACACAAAAACCCTCGAATTATATTTTAAAATCAGTATCCCACGTAATAAAATACCAACCTAAATTAAACGGTATCCTAATACCTCTCACCCAACACCTCTCTCTATATGTTAACACTACCACTTACTACGCTATACCCTCTACCTTAAACCATATACAGTATTAACCAAAATACCCTTCTAGAATCTACAGACATATAAATATATAATATTCGTTAAAATTATTACAAATGAAATTATTAATTATTATTTCAATGATTTTCCAAAATAGTAAATGTTCTTTCAAGGAAATCGGTTTTGTCACTTCAATTAGTTTTACCAAATTTGTAAGGCACAGCACTCGTTAGTTAAGTGTTAGTTTAATTTATTTTTCCCTAATGTTTTTCTTTAATTTTCTTATTTTTCAAAAAATGTTTTCCTTTTAATTTTCAAAATGTTTTTTCTTTTAATTTTTCAAAATGTTTTTTCTTTCGCTTTTTCACAATGTTTTTCTTTTAATTTTTCAAAATGTTTTAGTTTTATTTACAAAATAAGTTACAAATTTCTTTTTTATGTTCAAATTTGATGGTCCAATTCAATTAAATTGTTCCATTGTCAATAAATAAAAAAAATCCAAAAGAAAAGGATACATTCACATAAAAAGTTGGTTGCAAGAATTTCAGGAGACAGCCACAGGGAAAAATTTCGGCTCACATAAACTGGTCACAGCAAAAAATTCCAGCTCCAAAATAATATCAGCTCCAAAAAAAACTGGCCAATGGTGTTGACCAGTTTTTTGTTATTTCAGGTATTCCAAAGAAAGTCCAGCTTCCAATTGAACCTAAGAACTTCAGTACCCTGTCACCATACCAATAAATCAGACCAATACAGAAATCTAAAGAAGGAATCCAAACATTCAACATAAACCCTTGGGACATCCGAATTCAGATCCGTTTCACCATTCCATTCTTCATACGAAATATTCCATCAAAATATCCCTTTCTCATTAATCGAATAGTTCCCTTTATATATAATTAATTATTAATTATAATCTGATTCAATCAATCCAGTTCAATTAATTCAAATAAAAATAAAGTAAATTCTCTGTACTTCTGTACTCGAAATCAATAATTTTAACTGAAAAGATATTAAAGCAAATTATTTCCACTTATATAATTAAATTAATTAAATGATTAACAAAATTGAATTTTAATTTAATTTAATTCACTTTTTTTTTTTAAAAAAATCACACTAAAAAAAACACTGCATGTCCCATGTACTCTCCGTGTTCCTTGACGTTCCATCTTTTGCTCTGCTCACGAAATCTCATCTTTCCTTCTTTCATGCTGTACCTAAAAAACAAAAATAAAATTATGAGACAACAACCACAAAAAACTGACCTACCACATCCCTCCTACCTAAGTTTGTCTCATAATTCTAACCCAACAATCACTCCCCATTTATAACGCCGTTGTCATCACCCAATCATACTCTTTTACAACACCTCTACTCCTAGTAAACGAAAATGAGGAAAGAAAAATTTAACTGAAGAGGAATGAACCTGCTCATACCCTCGACGATTACGGCTCCCACTCCTTATCTTTTAAATCTTAATACATCCATCATTATTCCTTATTGAGGTAGCCAATTTGGCTATCATCTGAAAAACCTTGGAACCTTACCATTTAAGTCCCTTGTCTAAATATTTTATACATGTATGAGGAACAGCCACTTGACCTAAGAAATCGTTACGGAAACCACAAACATGTCTCCTCATTTCCATTAATAAATACTTTTCATTTTCAATTTGATTAACTTATTATTATTATCTTTAGCTTTGTGTAATTATTAATTATTATTATTATTATTATTATTATTATTTATATTTATTATTACTATTATATTTATTATTATTATTATTATTATTTATTATTATTATTATATTATTATTAATTATTATTATTATTATTATTATTTATTATTATTATTATTATTATTATATTATTATTATTTTATTATTATTATTATTATTATTATTATTGAGACTTAAAGCAATCAAAAATTTTGATCGCTAAAATAAATTTCGGGAGGTTGACCCCCTGACCCTTCTGTCTACAGCCTTATAATTATAATAGTAATATTATAATATTATATCAATATGAATATATATATAGTATATATATATAATATTTATATATTATATATAAATATATTAGTATTTATATATATATATATAGAGAGAGAGAGAGAGAGAGAGAGAGAGAGAGAGAGAGAGAAGAGAGACGAGAGAGAGAGAGAGAGAGAAAGAGAGAGAGAGAGAGATTTTTTAAATAGTTTTTTCCCTTAATCGTCATCGTCCATCGTCATCGGCCAAATTTTGCTCAATCCGTCATGCGTCAATCGTCATCGGCAAAAAATTTCCATAATCGTCCCCATCACTAAATATATATATATAATATATATATATATATATTATATATATATATATATATATTAATATATAATATATATATAATATTATATATATATATATATATATATATATATATATATATATATATATATTATATTTTATATATATATATAATAAGTGGAATAAGGGGAATCTGCTAGAATAATGAATATAGATATGGTGCTTTCGTAACTGATAGGATGAATGTGAATAGAGCGTGTGGGAACAACTTCGAAATCTTGCATAACATTCGGCAGTGAATGAAGAGGTGATAGTGAATGTTGTGGGTTTGATGGTGCAAGAAATAGGTATTTTGGGCATGAGGTCATTAGTAAGGAGGAGGTAATGTGTAAAGCGAGAAAGCTGAAGAATGGTAAATCTGCAGGTATAGATGAAATTACCGGTAAAATGATCAAGAACAGAGGGCGAGATGGTGATTGATTGATTTGGAAGTGTGTAACCAAATGTTTATGGAGAGCATAGTTCAGAGGGATTGGAGAAGAGGCAGTAATAGTACCCTTTTATAAGGGTAAATGAGATAAAGGGAACTGTAGGAATTATGGGAATTAGTATATTAAGTGTAGTAGGGAAGAAATATACTGGTATTTTGGTCGAAAAGAATGCCGTCGAGTGACTGAGGACTGATTGGTGTAAAGAACAAGGTGGCTTTAGAAATGGTAGAGGATGTGTGGTTTCAAATCTTTCCATTGAAAAAAAATGATTGAGAAAATGAGGGAGGAGAAGAATAAATTGTATTTAAGGTTTTTGGATTTGCAAACAGGTGTATGAAATGATTAATACGGAAGCTCTGTGGCAGATGTTATTGATATATGTTGTTGGTGTACAGCCTTTCTGAATGGGGTCACAAAGTACTATATGCTGATTAGTGAAGTGTTGGTAAGAATATATGGAGTTGAAAGTGATTTGTTTAATATTAATAGCGAGTGGAGGCAGGGACATGTGCTATGTCTTCTTGGATACAATTTTGAATATGGATGGGGGTTATGAAAGAATTAGGGTGGGATGGCAGGGGATAAATGTTAGAATCAGGGTTTGGAGTCCGTTTTCAAAATTTTTGACTCCGAACTCCGACTGCCATCCTCTTCAAAATTAACCGAACTCTTACCCCAAATCTCTTTAAATTACCGACTCCCGACTCCGCGACTCCGACTCCACAATCTTGTTTGATGATGGAGAATGGAGAGAGTGGAGGGTGCCTACCTATTATATGGGGATGTTTTTGGTTTTGTGTGGAAATCTGAGAGAGTTGGAGAGGATTGGTAGAGAGATGTTTTGAAGGTAAAATGTAGTAAACGTAGATAAGAATGAGGTTATGGTTGTGAAGTGGAGGACAGTCCTTGGGTGTGAAAGTTATGTTAGATGGTGAAGCAGCTGGAACAAGTGTCCTGAGTTTAAATATTTAGTATATATTGTTGGATGGGAAAGGGAACGGATGATGCAGATGTGTAGTAGGAAGTTGTGAAATGGCAGGAAGGTAGGTTGGTGCAATTAAATCGTTGGTGGATGCAAAGTCCTTGAGTGCGCTAGGGTCTTACATGAGGGTAATGTTGTTACCTAAATAATGATAATGTTTGAAAATTTAAAAAAAAACAAAACTGAAATAAATTGCCTAAGATTACTGTAAATTAAGTCTATTGAAAAGCTACAAAACGGAGTAACGGCACTTCGTTACTTTTCCCTTCAAAGAAACGGAATAACGATAACGGAAATACTTTTTCCGAGTAACGAAGTAACGAATAACGGAACACTTTTTTGAGTAACGATGCCACCTCTGTATATTTATATATATATATATTATATATATATATATATATATATATAATATTATATATATATATATAATAATATATATATTATATAATATTATATATTATATATATATATATATATATATATATATATATATATATAATATATATTATATATATATTTGCTGCGGAAGTATTAATTTCTCTTGTTTTAGTATATTTAACGTACAATAGTTGCGGTTGCCGAAATTGCGTGCGGACCGCAATTCGCGTCTAGCCGCAATTGCGGTTTTGCGGTTTGCGATCGCAATTATCTTCTTTACGAATTGCATTGCGATTGCGCCGGCAATTATTTTTTGGGTTGGCGGGCCCACACTGTATATATATATATATATTATTATACTATATATTATAAAAAATATATATATATTTATATATATATATATATATATATATATTATTATATATATATATATTGAAAATTTATATATTCATCAATATATATATATATATATATATATATATATATATATATATATATATATATATATATATATATATATATATATTTTATGTCATGTCTTTGCCCATATAATTACAAAGGCCAAAATCTGGAAATATTGGTTACGTGTTTTTAAATAAGGAAAATTAATTTGTTAATAATTTGATCTCAATTTTTTTTAATGTTAGATCTATTTTGTTACGTTTAAATTTATTTTATAATTCTAAAAGATGTGAAATTGATGATATTTTGCACTGAATTGATTGAGTGTAAAATGTTATTAATTTTACACTTATCAAACATTGAAAATTTACTTTTATTTTGTAAATTACCATTATGTTGGATACGTCCAAAAACTATTTATAGTGGAATATCCAACAATAATGGCTTTTTGGTTTTTCGCTTTCTAACTTTCATGGTATCAATAGTATTTTCGTTCTATGAATCTGATTTATATTTTTGTTACGAAGTAAAGGATTTCTGAAATTGTCTCAATATTACTAAATATCTGCTCAGCGTCCTGAATTGATTTATAATTTTTGGTACTTATATTCAGCAAGAATCTTTAATCTACAAAGATATCCCCTAGACAACAGAGAATATTTATTGAAACTGAACCTGCGTGTCCTCTTCGATAAAATATCTCGACACAGTTACGGGTGGGCCCTATCCGAGAAGAAAAATAGTCTCATCAACATTCTTTCATTTTGATTACTAAATAGAAGGTACCCGACTTTCCTTTATTTTTTTTCTAAGTAACACCTCTCCCTTTTATTTTGTACAATAATGGATCATCAATCCATTGTAAACCAGTAGCCAAGGAATTTTGGCCTTAAAGGCAAAGATGGCCGTTGAATTTTAAAAGGAAAAGAGAAAAAAAGATATAAAGAATGAGAAGGCTGCTGAGGCAGAAAGAGCCACCGTTGAAGCTGAAAGAGCTGAAAGAAATGCTCTTCTCAAGAGGAAAGAAAATGAAAGAAATGCTCTTCTCAAGAAAGAGGAAGATGACAGGAAAGCCACTTTACTTCAAAAACAATTTGAAGAAGCCGAACGAATACGTAATTTTGAATTAGAAAAGCCTAAGACTGTCTAATCAGTCGCAATCCTCCCACTCATGTGAACAATGCTTCTCCTACGACCAACGTTAAGGTACCGAACATGGCCCCGTTCGTCGAAATCAAGAGATGAAATGAAGTCATATATACAACGATTCGAAGTTTTTTGCAACGTCCTTCAATTGGGATCGTAAATTAAAATGGCCTCTCTTACTCTCAGTGCGCTAACTAACTGGAGTGCTTTATCGGTATTTAGCAAGTTGCCGCAAGATTTGCAATGACTTTTCCTAGCTTGAAAGAAGCTCTTCTAACTCAGTTTAATATGACTGAGGATGGATATCGGGGCTAAGTTTAAGGAAGCCAAACCTAAAGCAGAAGAGGGCCCGTTGCAACTCCTGAAAATGCGATTAAAATCAATATTTATCAAGGTGGAGCGAGCTCTCAAGTTTTAACCAAGATTATCAAGGTTTAACCGATCTCATGGTGGTCGATCAATTTCTCACCTGTTGCCCCAAGGACTTAGCAGTTCATCTTAGAGAAACAGGACTCTCTAGTTTAAATAACATTGCTTCTCGTGCAGATAAATTTCTTCAAGCAAGGGGAAGGAACCTTTGTACCAAAAGGGAAGACTTGAACCCATCTGTGGCATCTGGTAGTAACGAGGAAATACTAAGCCATAATACTCAACGCCAACACACCAAAGTTTGCGGAATATGCAACAAAGTCGGCCATGATTCCAATGCTTGTTATTCAGCCCAAAACGGAAACAATAGATTTTCACGTAACCGGCACCATTTTGACAATAAGTATAATCGTGATAACAAGACGTCGGAGAAAAGATGGCATGCACCAAGGAAAGAAATACATAATGCCGCTGTTACCATTGATAAGTCTGTCAACAAAGAAGATTTTGCAGCGGCATGCCAAATTGTGGAAGAAGATAGGTGTGTTGATGTGAGTAAAATGTTAAAGGACGGCATGTTGCATGTCGACGGTAAATCAATCCCCGTTATAACCATGTCATGTCAGGATAATTCAAACGTCAAACATTCCCTCATGCCTGTTACAAATGGTTCTATAAATGGCTTTGAGGTATCCGTACTTCGTGATACAGGGTGTAGCGGTGTAATTGCGAAAAAGAGGTTTGTGAAAGACCATCAGTTCACAGGAAAAATTAGGA
>JABUQX010017295.1:65000-72500 GCA_015478945.1 Trachelipus rathkii | reverse complement strand
TGATTTAGAAGTGGCAGAGGATGAGAGAGAAGAGAGAGAGAGAGAGAGAGAGAGAGAGAGAGAGAGAGAGAGAGAGAGAGAGAGAGAGAACTTTATTTTTTTTCTTTTTTTTTACAGTTGTCACCACCACTCACGGGCAGAGCCCTATTAACGGCGTATGACAATATTAACAGTCATATTTCTGTGGTAGGATCTAATAATATATGGTGCTAGTGATAGATTTACGAATGTAATTAAAAGAACATATGTTGATAGTGAAGCTTTACTAAGAATAAATGGAGTGGAGAGTGAATGATTTAATATTAATCATCGGAGTGAGGCGGGTATGAGCTATGTCTCCATGATTATTTAATTCGTATATGTATAGGGTGATGAAAGAATTAGAGGTAGGGGTAGTAGGGAAAGGTGTTATAGACTGATTGCTTATTTTACGCAGATGATTTGGTTTTGCGTGATGAACGTGAAGTAAGTTTAAGACTATTGGTAGAAAGGTTTGACTAAGTATATAATAGAAGATGTTTGAAAGTAAATGTAGATAAGAGCAAGGTTGATGGTGGTAGGTGAGGAGAGTCCAAAGTGTGAAATCATGTAGGATGGTAGACAATTGCAACAAGTATTTGAGCATAAATATTTAGACGCTATACGTTGGATTAAAAGGGAACCGATGATGCTGAGTATAGTAGGAAGGTGTCTGGAGCAAGTAAATTTTTGGTAAATGCAAGGACACTGTCTTGAATGCTTTGCATGTTAAAGTATAGTAGTAAAACTATGGTATGGAATAAGAGGTGTAGATCTAAAGTGCTGTCCGTTCAGATGTTTAATGTTAGAAACATTTTGGGTATGAATAAAATGGATAAAATGAGAATTGAAAGTATTAGTGATTTATGTGGTGTGACGAAGAGACAAAATGAAAGAATACAAGAGAGTGTTTTAAAAGATAGTTCGATCATTTGGAAAGGATGGATAGTCGCAGAGAGGTTAAGAGGATGTATAGAGGGGAGTATGTTGGGAAACGGCCTACTGGGAAACAAAAGAAAAAGTGTTGGAGTTAAAATAAAGTGTCTGAAGGAAATGGATGCGAGTTTAGTTCAAATTGGAGGTCTGGCAAAAGAGATGAATCACGACTTTGACGAGATGCCACAGTGGGGTTTTGTTATGGTGGATGAAAATCTAGAGTAGATTTTGGTTACGACGGGCTTGCTCTTAAGTGTAAGAGGGGATGGTATAGGAAAAGGGGGGAACTTTTTTTCGACTTTCGTCATGTTCTTCTATTTAACCATTCCTTTTCTGGTGCATGTTTGCGCAACCCACCTTTTGAACATAAAAAATATATATTTTGGGTCTGAAATATTTGTATTAAGTTTGTGCTGTGACATCCATACAAAATAATGATAATTATAATAGACAGTGAGATTGACTCTTTGTAATTAATATATAGGTACTGGTATATAAATTTAGTAATGAAGAAAAGAATGAAAAGAGCTACACTATAGGTGCAAGCATTGATCGACGACGGGCAGTAACGAAAATTTGCCTGCAATTTTCAAGAATGCCGTCGCTATTTACTGGTCTTAGAGATAAAATGCCAATACATTTTCTTTCTTTAAAAATCTTAAGAATATTATTTAAGTCTCTTAGTTTAGAGTATCACGTTTCAGAAACTATTTTTTAGCAGTACTCAAATTTCGTAGCCTTAAGATTATATATATTATATATATATATATTATTATATATATATATATATTATTTTATATATAATATATATATATATTATTATATATATATATATATATATATATATAAGTATATATTATTATATATATATAATATGATATATATATATATATAATATGTATGTTATATATATATTATGTATGTTGTATATAATTATATATATATGTATATATATATAATATTGTATTTAATGGTATATATAATATATATATATATATATATATATATATATATATATTATATATATATATATATATATATATATATTATATATATGAGGGGAGAGTACCGAGAGTACACACGCATGAGGGAAGCGTACACGCATTACGTCGAACGATGAAATTCACTCCCCATTTTTAATGGTGCGCTTTTCTCTTTTGCGTTCATATTCTTCACACACACCTCATACTCCAGCAACATAATTAACTAAATCAACATTTATCCACATATCATATACGCATACTTATAAAGTACACACC
Source organism: Trachelipus rathkii (assembly GCA_015478945.1). Lineage (NCBI taxonomy): Eukaryota > Metazoa > Arthropoda > Malacostraca > Isopoda > Trachelipodidae > Trachelipus > Trachelipus rathkii. The sequence continues at coordinate 70,287 of JABUQX010017295.1, read as the reverse complement.
CCACTTCTAGATAACACTTTACACAGACATCCCTACTACTCATATCCTTGTGTGCGGGGGAGAAAGAATTTCCCACATCGTATGTCCTGCTTGTCGTAGAAGTCGACTAGGGGGCGGTGGTAGTTGGGTTGGCTGCCTACTACCAATCTATTTCTTGCCAGGAATGCCTATGCAGGCCTCTGGATGAAGGTCGTGATCGCCGTAAACGACCTTCTAACTTTCGGCGAAATTGTATGAATCGTTATGGGTTCATGGAATGTCAGAGGAATAAATGTGAGGAGAAGAGGAGAGAGGTGATGGATGTATTTAGAAAGGGCAAATTGATTTGCTCGCTGTGACTGAAAACAAAGATGAAAGGAAAGGTGAAAATTAGTGGTGTGATGTGAAATGTGTGGCGTGCGTGGTGTGGAAGAGAATGAAGAGGAAGAGAAAGGAGTTGCAATTTTGATGAGTGACCTGTGGTATGAAGCTATGGTAAACTTTGATTGTGTGAGTCCTAGAAATTCTAATGGTTAAATTTAAGTTTGAAAAGGTCAAGGTATGTGTGGTTGTGACGTATGGTCCATCTGAGGGAAACGTTTAAGAGAGTAGGATTTTTTGGGATAATCTGAATGGATGTTCTGGATGGGTGAGTAGGAAGCTTCAGATTGTGTTGGGTGACCTAAAGGGTTGGATAGGTGATCAAAAAAGGGATGGTATTACAGGTGGTTTTGGGGTGTGGTGTCGGGAGAAAATGACAATGGTAGGAAGGTGATTGATTTCTGTGAAGAGAGAGGTTTGTGTGTAATACTTTCTTTTAACACAAGAGTATCCATAAGTAATACTAGAGTTGGTGTAGGTCGAGATGGTATCGAAGTGAAAAGTATGATTGATTTAGTGTTGGTTGAAGAAAGAGATGTTGAAGTATGTGTTTGATGTTAAATCAGTTAGGGGTTTAGGAATGGATTATCGGATCATTATGTTGTTCTATGTAAATTAAGGTGAGTGGGGGCTTGGATGGAGAGGGAAGGTGAATACGAAGGAAGGTAGGTAAAATTAATGAGTGAGAAGTTAAAGTGTGGCAAGATAATAAGGATAAGTATTTAAGATCGCTCGCAAGTAAATCAGTTGAATATGTGAACAAGTTGATACTGAACAAATATTAGAGCAAATGAAGGAAGCAATTGTTAGTAGTGCATAGGGAAGTGTGTGTGGATGTGCTAAGTAGGAAGTAAGAATGTTACAGTGATGGTGGAATGAAGAGGTGATGAAGCGGTTAAAGGTAAAAAAGAAGCGTGGTTGAATGTACTAAAAGCAATGTGAAGATTCATAAAGAAGATGCGTGGAATTATATAAGGAGGAAAAAAGAAATACTAAAAGGTGCATACGTAGGAGAAACAAGAGGTTAAAATGAACATTTGGAAGGAAAAGGATGAATGAAGGACATACAGAAATAGGAAGATCTTCGGAGGAAGCGCGAAAGGTTAAGAATGAGAATAAGGGAATCTGCTTAGAATAATGAATAGGGATGGTGCTTTTGTAACTGATGAAATGGATGTGAGGGGAGTGTGGAAAGAACACTTCGAAAATCTGCACAATATTAACAGTAATGAAGAGGTGATAGTGAATGTGTGCGGTTTTGATGTGCAAGAAGGATAGGTATTTTTGGGGATGAGGTTATTAGTAAGGAGGAGTTAATGTAAGGTGAGAAAAGTTGAAGAATGGTAAATATGCAGGTATATTGATGAAAATTACTAGTGAATGAATAAGAAGCGGAGGCGCGGATGGTGATTGATTGGGATTTGGAAGTTGTGTAATAAAGCGTTTATGGAGGGTATAGTTCCAAGGGATTGGAGGAGAGCGGTAAAAGTACCCTTATATAAGGGTAAGGGAGAAAAGGGGAACTGTAGAAATTATAGGGGAATAAGTTTATTGAGTGTTGTAGGGAAGGTGTATGCTGGTATTTTGGTCGAAAGAGTGCGTCGAGTGACTGAAGGACTGATTGGTGAAGAACAAGGTGCGTTTAGGAGTGGTAGAGGATGTGTGGATCAAATCTTTACATTGAAACAAATGATTGAGAAAATGAGGGAGATAAGAAGATAAATTTGTATGTAAGGTTTTATGGATTTGCCAACAGGCGGTATGAAGAGTTTAATAGGGGAAGCGTTATGGCAGGTGTTAGTGATATAGTGGTGTTTGGTGGTAGGCTTCTGAATGGAATCAAAAGTATGTATGACGATAGTGAAGCGTGTGTAAGAATAAATGGTGTCAATGGTGATTGGTTTAGGATTAAGAGCGGAGTGAGACAGGGTTGTGTTATGTCTCCTTGGTTATTCAATTTGTATATGGATGGGGTTATGAAAGAATTCGAGGTGGGGATGGCAGGAAATGGTGTTAGAATGATGGAGAATGGAGATGAGTGGAGGGTGCCCTACCTATTATATGCGGATGATTGGTTCTGTGTGGCGAATCTGAAGAGAGTTTGAGAGGATTGGTAGAGAGATTTGGCAGGGTGTGTAAAAGGAGGGGCTTGAAAGTAAACGTGGATAAGAGTAAGGTTATGGTTGTGAGTGAGGACACTCCTCAGTGTGAAGTTATGTTAGATGGTGAAGCAGCTGGAACAAGTGTCTGAGTTTTAAATATTTAGGATAAATGTTATGAGGAGGAAACGGACGATGGAGAGTGTAGTAGGAAGGTTGTGTGGTAGGCGGGAGGTGGCTGGTGCAATTAAAATCGTTGGTGAATGCAAAGGGACTAAGTCTTGAGTGTGCTAGGGTTTTGGAAAGTTGTTACCTGTGTTTATGTATGGTAGTGAGACTATGGTCTGGAATAAGAAGTATAGATCTAAAGTTCAATGTGTTCAGATGGACAATCTTAGGGGTGTGCTAGGTGTGAGAAGAATTGATAAAGAGAGGAATGAACGTATTAGAGAGTGGTGTGGTGTGAAGAAAGGGGTAAATGAGAATATGAAAGTATGTTGAGGATGGTTTTGGTCAATGTGGAAAGGATGAATGATAGTAGTTGGTTAAGCGAATGTATAGTGGGAGTGTGTTGGGAACCGACCGGCTGGGAGACCGAAGAGAAAGTGGATTGAGTCGGTGAACGAATGTCTGAAGGAGAGAAATGTGAGTTTGGCAGAGGCGAGAATAAAGGTGCATGATAGGAGAGAATGGCGGGGTTTTGTATGGGGGCATGGTTGTGGCCCACCTGGGCCAGGGGATGAACCCTTACATTGACGATTTACCATAGTGAGGGTCCGTCGCGGTCCCATGATGCTCTAGGGTGGATTTTCTGTCTGTGACGAGCTCTCACTAATTAATGGTACAGAGGGGGCGGTAAGGCTGGGCTTTCTTTTCGAAGTTTGTCATGTTCTCCTACTGCTTTTCTTTTCCGATGCTTGTACAGCACCTTACCCCCAATCTTGGGGCAAAGAGGAAGGTGAAGAATATATATATATATATATATATATATATAATATACATATCTTTAGCTATAATATATAAATATATCTATATATATATATATATATATATATATATATATATATATATATATATATATATATATATATATATATATATTATTATTTTTTTATTATCATTTATTATTATTTTTATTGTTTTTTTCAGCATTTCAATGCTTTATCCTCAGAGCTGAATGTTTGCATATAAATTTAATAGCTTTTACAATACTTTTTGTTACTGTTTTAGCTCTTCATTTTTAAAAAACAACCAACCATATAAAATTTAGTTGGATTTTTATTGCTTTATAATATATTTTTCAGTAAATTATGTTGGATTTTTATTGTTTATTAGCGTGCAGTATTCTAAACTTCAATTTAGCTGAATCCTCTGGATTCGAATTGCGTTCTTACTTACTTCTTACTTCAGTTCCCAGATAGGCATTTATCTACCCGTTAGTTGGCGTAGCCTCCCTCTCCATCCGTCACTTAACGCGAAGTCACCATTTCTTCTCAGTTCCACGATGTTCGGGAAGCGATGCCTCGCCAGCACCTCCTCTATTCGTCTCTCCATTTTCTTCTCGGCCTTCTCCTCGGTCTCCTGCCTCCACTCCCAAGACCTCCTCGCCACTCTTTAGTTTGTATTATTAAATTATATTGATCGTTTCTGTGACCGTAATTTCCATTTATTTATCTAAATGAATAAAGAGTGAAAACTTGTTGAGAAATCGCATGTTAGGCGAATAAATGATACTGCATCGGGATTGCTATTGATTAGTATATTTTAAATAAATGATTAGCTCGAAATTTAAATATTTTAAGAATAGAGTGACTTATGCAAGTGGGATAATTTGATTGGAAAATTAAATTTTAAGACTTCAATCCGACGGACTCCAATGGGTCTAATTGTCAATGGGTCAGTTGTTTTAGTTTGTAATTTAATAAGTATTAAGCTCACTGTACTGTCAGTTGGACGAAGTTGTCAGAAATTTAATTCCTATTCGAAGTCCGCGTCTTGCAAAAAGACAATTACTTTATTCGCTCGCTGACAGGGCCTTCTTTAACTTCTTCCTGAAAATAGGGGGATAAAATTGTGAGTTTACTCACGTATATCATGTCATTTATTCGATTAAGGGGTGGAATAAATTGAGTTTTTATGCGTTTCGCTCGTAAACTATTTCAACTAACCTCCTATATTAGCAAAATTAATTATTATTATTATTATTATTATTATTATTATTATTATTATTATTATTATTATTATTATTATTATTATTATTATTATTATTATTATTATTATTATTATTATTATTATTATTATTATTATTATTATTATTATTATTATTATTATTATTATCTTCTTCATCTTCCTCTTTTTCCCCAAGACTGGAGGTAAGGTGCGTGACAAGCATCGGAAAAGAAAAGTAGTAGAAGAATATGACACAATTATTATTATTATTATTATTATTATTATTATTATTATTATTATTATTATTATTATTATTATTATTATTATTATTATTAGTTATTATTATTATTATTATTATTATTATTATTATTATTATTATTATTATTATTTTTATTATTATTATTATTTTATTATTATTTCCTGATTTAAATAATTTATATATGATGAGAGAAAGATTTTTTTTTTGATCACGACATTTGTTATCCATTCTAATATCATTGGAAGTGAAATTTTATTTTCTTTTAATTAAGTTTTTTTGAGAGGAAAAGCATTTTAGCGGAAATAAGTCTGATCAAACTAAGTGGAAAAGAATGTTAAAAATATTTCTTTTAAAATTAAATAAAAATATAAATTTTCTTCCTAACCTAAATAGAGTAATG
>JABUQX010017295.1:57500-60000 GCA_015478945.1 Trachelipus rathkii | reverse complement strand
TGTGATGAAATACCCTTGGCAATATAAAATTTCTTTATTAATACATTTAAAAACTTTACACAAACTAAAATAAAGATCACAATATATACATAATGATAGTTTTAATTTTAAGCTTTCGTCTAACACAGTTTGAAAGACTTCTTTCAGAAATGAAATACAGGAACTAAAATATTTATTTACATTAAAACTACGAAAAAACATTGGTTGGTTAGTTGTTTAAAAATCCTTCCTCTTGATGTCCTTTAAGAAGTTTGAAGTGAGCAAAATAGAATTCTGAATACTGTCCAATTTTATATCTCCCTGCATTTTGTTGAAATTTTTCGTATTATAGATAATAACTGATTCTATTATTTTTCTTTTTTTAGTGTGACTGCAAAATTTTATGGGGGAAGCATCCTGTAAATTGATTTTATGGTTCTTAAATGATCGATGTGTGGTTAAAGCAGAGTTTTCGGTATCATCGATCAAATCCTGCTTGTGTTGTTTCATTCTTCTTGAAAAATCACAAGTTTCTCCGACATATACCTCAGGGCAATCAAAACAAGGTATCTTATAAATACATTGAGAAGTATGAATAATATTGGATTTAGGGGGTTTGAAAATCTTTTTTAAGGGAATGGTATTATTTTTTGTAAAACAAATATTGCTTGGGAGATGTTGTTTAATTTTATAATTTAAGTTATACGGGGTGGGAAGATAAGTTAAATTAGTTTTTGTGTCAGGGGGATTACTATTATAATATTTTAATTTTGCTTTGTGGTAAGCTGAATAAATGAAATGTTGAGGATAATTAAGTTTTGTGAACGTTGAGAAAAGAAATTTAGTTTCAGTTGATAGATTAGTAGGAGAACAGATATTAAATGCTCTAAGATAAAGAGATGTGAGAGTAGCTAATTTGGTGTTATAGGTGTGTGTAGAAAACCAATGTATATATGATGAAGAAGAAGTAGGTTTTCTATAGACAGAAAAAGAAAGATGTGTAGAGTTTTTCCAAGAAATAAGTGTGTCTAAAAAAGGTAATGAAGAGTTTTGGGGTAATTCATGTGTGAAAGAAATAGAAGGATGAATGTTGTTAATTAAGTGTAAAATGTCATTGAAATTAGTAGTCTTTGGAATAGAACAGAAGACATCATCCACATAACGAAGCCATGTGGAGTTGGAAAGGAGGGGGTGATTGATTATATACTGATGTTCAATTAGCTCCATAAAAATATTACTTAAGATGGGGGAAAGAGGAGAACCCATAGCAAGGCCAGAAATTTGTTTGAAGAAAAGATTGTCAAAGGTGAAATAACTAGTTTCGAGAGTAACAATGGTTTTTTGTAGTTTAAAGTAAAGTAAATATTTTAGTTCTGTATTTCATTTCTGAAAGAAGTCTTTCAAACTGTGTTAGACGAAAGCTTAAAATTAAAACTATCATTATGTATATATTGTGATCTTTATTTTAGTTTGTGTAAAGTTTTTAAATGTATTAATAAAGAAATTTTATATTGCCAAGGGTATTTCATCACATAATTTATCATTTACGTTAAAGTAAAGTTTTTTCAATATAAAATGATACCCGGAAGAAACGGCATAATTTTGGATTACCCTACGAGGAAATTATTTCTTAATTACAAAAATAAAATGATCTCGGCTAACATCAAAAATATATATATATATATTTATATATATATAATATTATTTATATATATATAATATAATTATTATATATATTATATACTATATATATATATATTATATAAACTATTTCTATGTATGCATATATTTAATTATAATTTTTATATATATATATATATATATATATATATATATATATATATATATATATATATATATATATATATATATATATATATATATATAATATATGTATATATATATATATAATATATTATATATATATATATTATATATATAATATATATATATATATATATATAATTATATATATATATATAGTATATATAATATATATAGTATATATCCTATATAATTATATATATATATATATATATATATATATATATATATATAATATTATATATATATATATATATATATATATATATATATATATATATATATATATATACTATATTATATATATATATATATATATATATATATAATATATATATATATATATATATATATATATATATATATATATATATTTTATTGATATATATATATATAATATATATATATATATATAAATATATATATATATATATATATATATATAATATATATATATATATATATAATATATATATATATATTATATATATATATATATATATATATATATATATAATATATATATATTTATATTCCAGTGGGCAAAGGTCAGGAACTTTCCAAGGAGTAATAGGAAAGCTCTATGGCAGTTGATAGTGATATTTGGAGTTGATGGTAGGCTTCTGAATGGAAAAAAAAATGTGTATGACAATAGGAAAGCGTGTAAGAATAAATAGAGCTGAAAGTGATTGGTTTA
>JABUQX010017295.1:35000-52500 GCA_015478945.1 Trachelipus rathkii | reverse complement strand
AGAGTCCCTAGATTATCACCTAGTAACAGACGATTTTGCGATACGAAGAAATAACAGTAGACTATGTATGTACGAAACACGAACGGTAAAGTATAAACCACGAGAGTCGTATATCGAATTCCTTTAAAACTTAACTTATCTTAATATAATACCAAAAATAAATCCCTAAAACTTTATACTACAGTACTTAAACTTTACGGAGCTTATACGGCCTAAACGGAGAAAGTAAGTATAAAATAATATAATAATATTATTAATCTATTATAAATTATATAATATAATTAATAAAATAATATATATATATATATATATAATATATAATATATATAATAATAAATTATATCATCTATTTAAGAAGATAGATAGATATCTAGGTAATATTTATATAAATAATAGATAAATCTAGCGGTAAATTGGCAGCAGTGCCTATCATAAGGTTTAATATTCAGAAGACCCCAAAACAGAGAATGAAATAAGATTGTAATAAAAGATAGTATACCTAAAGTATAAACATATAATATATAAAATATAGTTTAAAAATAAAGAACTTATTTGACATATTCATATAACCTTGTAAAGAAATCTAATACTAGACAGCAATACATATATAATTTGCAATAAAAGTTAATAATTATATATTCATTAGAATCACATCTTTACTACTACTATAAACTTAGTAATTACCCACCACAATACGTCATTTTTTTTACACTCATAAATATCTAACTATACAGTGTAACAGTCTAATGTTTTTCGCTCACTCTCATTTATAAGTCGATAAAATAATCGATAATATAACATTTTTAGCGTAACTTTGTGGTTCTGATTCAGGATATATTATGTATCTTATCTATTTTATCCCTAAATTTTTTACATTAAAAAATTATGGCTTAATATTGTGTGTTCAGAGATATTCATTATTCCCTTTCTCGAAATTTTTACAATGTAAGATTATAAGATATATCATGCCTTCTTAGTTGATCCCGAAATTATTACTACGAGAACTCTATCTTGTAAGTAAAATGTAACACTAACCACCCCATTAACCAGAGAAAATTGGTCTGAAAGAAACACTGTGTCGTATCGATGCCTCACTGCTACTGAATCACAAGATGAATTTAAGAGAGACAAAGGCTCATAAATAGGATATATGAGTCAGATGAAAATAATGTTTCACAGAAGAAACCGCTTTAAGAAACAACTTATTAATCATAAACAAATATACTCCTATTTTATAAAAAAGATACACCTGACACAAATAACACAATAATGATTTAAAATTAAATATAAATATAATAACAGCAATAAAACAATATAGTTAACCGTAACACACATATATAATAATAAAAGTAATGTATACAATGCAAGTAAATTCTTGGTTTAATCAACCTTTGTGTATTGATACGATCATCAAACAAAAAAAATAATATATATATAATATAAACTAACATAAACTAGTGTAACCTTCAATCGTACCGCAAATTAAAAACATGTTTCCTTATCGATTATAATTGCTTTATACTATATATATCATTAGCCCTCTCGAAGTAATTTTCAGCAGAGAGGTATTATTTTTAGAAAACTCACAATTACTGATATAAAAATGAATATAAATGTAATACAAAATATAATATATATTATTAATATAATAATAGTAATATAAAGATATATTAATATATATATTATATTAGTATAAGAATATATAAAATATAATATAATAATATATCTATATAAAATATCAGTAATAATAATAATATAACTAACAATATTAATAATGATACAATTTTTCTTTATACTATTATATAATATATATATAATGAATATAATAAATTATAATAAAGGATATAATAAAATAATATTAATATATATAAATAATATATAGGAATTTGGGATTGAAAAAAAAATCGACGTGTTGTTTTATGAATAATAAAGACGTTATTTTTTTTTTTTTAAAAATAATCTGCAACAGATTACTCATTAGTTTTGACACTTATTGTATTTTTTTTCAATATATATCGATCTTTTTTAGGGTATTTAGCATTAAATACAGTAAATACAATGACAATGTCTTTTCACCCAGCTAAAGCGAAAGCACAAAGGCGTAAAATAAAAGAGAATACAAACTAGGAGCCGTACCAATTATATAAGTAGAGTTTTACGTTACTGTAATAAAGGTTTATTAGTGCTCGCTGAGGGAGGTGGGCCGGCTAGGGCATATAATCTATTGACTTCATCACATGATCTGATATATTATTATATATTATTATTATTTAGTTATTATGAAAAAATCTCATAAAATTATATAGGAATTTTTAAAGCTTAAAAATTACACATAGTATTGATATAATAATAATATACTATATAAATATACTATATATATATATAAGGTGTCGATAAGTGTTATAATATATATAAATATACATAAGGTATATAATATATATATATAGTATAGCTATATATATGATAGTATAGTATATGATATTATTATTATAAGTATAGTATGTATAATAGTATATATTATATATAATTACTTCAGATCTACCATTTTTCTCCCAGAGACTGGTGGTAAGGTGCGTAAACAGCATACAGAAAGAGAAAGCAGTAGAAAGAAATAAAACCTCCCCCCCCCATCTACCCCCCCCCCCCCGTCTCTGTAAGCCATTAATTAGGTAAGGACGATGCACGCAGTCAGAAAATGGCCACCCTATAGCCGCTTTCAACGTCGGACCCTTTAGCAATGGAGGGCCCTCACTATGGTGAAATCGTCCAGGATGAAGGGGTTATTTGCCCTTGACCCAGGTGGACCACAACCACACACCCCTCACAAAACCTCCGCCATTACTCTCTATTTGATGCAACCTTTATCTCTCGCCTATCTGCAAACTCACCATTTCTGTCCTGTGTAGACATTCCTATACTCGACTCAATCCACTTTTTGTCTTCGATCGGTCCCCGCCGGTCGGTTTAGGACAAAGACACCATCTCGCCACTATACATCCGCTTAAAACCGAGCTATCCATTCAGCCTTTCGCATTTGTTGGTAAGTTACTCAACATAATTTCAATTTTATTCTCCGTCGTTTACCACCTTTCCACCTTCGACACCATCAACAACATCTCTCATATGTTGCTCACCCTCATTTTTATCAAATTCTTGCTCACACCTAGCAAATGCCCCTAAGATTGTCCAATAACTGCAACCACATTGAACTTTGAAGTCTTAATCTTCTTATTCCAGATCATGAGATCCTCACTACTATACAATGAAACAGGTAACTAACATGCCCTCAATGTAAGACCCCTAGCGCCACTAAAGAACTTAAGTCCCTTTCTTCACCAACGATTTAAAATTGCAACCAGCCACCTTCCTGCCATTCACGGACTTCTACTAAACTCTGCAGTCATCAGTCCCCTTTTCATTGAACCCATATACTAAATATTTAAACTAGACACTTGTTCTCAGCTGCTCACTCATCTAACCATAACTTCACACTGAGCACTGTCCTCACTCACAAACCATAACTTTACTCTTATCTACGTTTACTTTCAAACCCCTTCTTTAACACACACCACTGCCAAATCTCTTAACCAATCCTCTCAAACTCTTCAGATTCGCCACACAAAACCTAATAATTCCGCATATAATAGGTTAGGGCACCCTCCAACTCATCTCCATCATTCTAACACCATTTCCTGTCAGGCCCCACCTCAATTCTTTCATAACCTCCATCCATAATACAAATTGAATAACCTAAGGAAGAACATAACACACCCTGCCCTCACTCCGCTTATTATACTAAACAATCACCATTGACACCATTTATTCTTAAACACGCTTCGCTATCGTCATACATACTTTTGATTTCCATTCAGAAGCGTATCACCCACTCCAACTATGCCTATGTCACTTTCAACTTATTATAACCAAAAAGTCAAATATAGATGAAATGGCAAAAGTATGACAATCTTTTCAGAATGTCCTGCTCTCCCAACTCGTTAAGTTCTCCTCTTCCCCAAATTCCAAACGACTGGGCGGAAATAGTAGGTTGCAAGGAGAATCTTCTCGCGACGCGTATAAGCCGAAAGAGAAAGAAAATCTTCGAATAAACAAAATCCAAGAGAAATGCTTAAAACGCAAACCCTTACTTTGAATCAAATAAAAGTTAACAAAAAGTCTTAAATCAATCTCGTAGTAAAAAGAATGGATATCAACGACTGAGAAAATGCACGTCACTGTGGATACCGTGAACCTCAGCGTACAGGAAGCTGATTTAATAACCCAGGGAGAAACTGTGACAGCGAAGAAGAAGAGTGCGTCTATAACTAAAGTTAGGGTATAAATGCTCTAAATGTTTAGGCGGAAGATGCCCGCTCGCGAGGCTTGTGAAATCTACAGTTGCATTTACATCACCACACACCTTGGAAAACTAGTAGGAAGGGGCTAATACTAATCCGATGAATATAAGTAAAAAGGTAAATTTTAACGAAGCAAAAGTATGAAAAATATCTAGTTACGCAAGTAAAGATTTTAAAATAAATAAATAAATAAATAAATAACAATAACAATAATAATAATAATAATAATAATAATAATAATAATAATAATAATAATAATAATAATAATAATAATAATAATAATAATAATAATAATAGGCATAAGCAGTAGTGAAACAGGTAAGACTTTTAGAATTAAAAAAAATACTCTTCCAATTGTTCCACCTACCTTGTTCATTTAGTGAAGTAGGAGGCGACCGTTAATTTGATTTCATACATAAATTTCGGTTAATAAATTTATCAGCATATGAATTTTTTTCCGAGTGTTCTGAATGTATTTTAGATTTGATTACTTTTACCACAATTTTTTTTTAATTTCTCTTATATCTTCCTTTATCCTCTCTCTCCACTTCCCACAGATGGGAGTAGAGTGCGTAACATGCACGGAACTGGTATAGTTAAGTAGAAGAGCATGATGTAAGTCAAAAGAAAAGCCTCCCTACACCTTCCCCTCATACCTAAGTGAGAGCCCATCGCAGCCAAAATTCCACTCAAGGGCTTCACGACACCGCGACAGACCTTCACTGTGGTCTGTGGTATCTCGTCAATGTAGGGTTCTACCACTGGGCCAGGAAAACCTTACCCCTCCGGCGTTCACTCCTATTATGAACCTTTCTTCTCGTCTCTGCCATACTCACATTTCTTTCCTTCAGATTTATTTACTGACTTAATTCATTTTTATTTTGATCTCTCAGCCGGTCGAATGGCAGCATATTCACCATTCCATTGAGCCAACCGACAATCATACATCATTTCCTTATGACCAAACCATCTTAATAAACTCGCGTTTATTCTCTCATTTAAGCCTTTTAATACACCACACAACTACCTAACACGTTCATTCCTCATTTTGTCAATTCTTCTCAATCTAACAGGCCCCTAAGATTGCTCTACTGAACGGATTGTACCTTAGGTCTATACCTCTTATTCCACATCATAATTTCACTACTATACATTAACACCTGTAACAACATACCCTCATGTAAAACTATGGGCACTCAAGAATTAGTCCCTTTGTATTAACCAAGGATTTAATTGCAACAGCCACCTTCCTACCATCCACAACTTTCCTACTACATTACATCATCCGTTCTGTTCTCATCCAACATAAACCCCTAAATATTTAAACAGGTATACTTGTTCCAATTGTTCACCATTCAACATGATTTCACACCACTGACTCTTCTCACTCACTACCATCACCTTACTCTTACCTATATTTAATTTCAAACTTCTCCTTTTACACACTATGCCAAACCCATCTGCCAATCCTCTCAAACTTTTTTCAGCTTCACAACACAAAACCAAATCATCAGCATGCAATAAGCAGGGCACCCTCCACTCTCTTCCATTCTTCAACAGTCTCACACCTTTCCCAACCTCTAATTCTTTCATCACCCAATCCATATATGAACTAAATAACCAAGGAGATATAACACTTCTCTGCCTCACTCCATTATTAATATTAAACCGTTTAGACTCCACTCTATTTTTTCTTACACACGCTTTACAATTGACATATATAATTTTGATTCCATTCAGAAGCCTACCACCTTCCACAGAGCTTTCCTACTTATTAATCCTGTGGCTCAAACTGTAGAGCGACGGAGTCGCATGGCAAGGTCGCGGGTTCGAATCCTAGTTCGGATCCTAGGTAGAAATTACCTAGAGAAGTTCCCCTCCTTGAATAGGGCTATGCCCGTGAGGTGAACTTTTAAAAAAAAAAAATATGCCTGTTGTAAGTTTATAAAACTTAAATGCAATTTATTCTTATTCTCTCATTTTCTCAATCATTTGTTTCAATGTAAAGATTTGATCTACACATCCTCTACAACTTCTAATTGCACCTTATTCTTCGCCAATCAGTCTCTAAGGCATTCGACGTACTCTTTCACCCAAAATAAGAACATATATCTTCCCTACAGCACTCAATAAACTAATTCCCTTATAGTTTCCCTTATTATCCTTATATAAGGGTACTATTACTGCTCTCCTCCAATCTCTCGGAAACTATACCCTCCATAAACGCTTTGTTACACAACTTCCAAATCCTTTCAATCACCATCTCACCTAAAATCTTGATCATTTCACCAGTAAGTCCACCTATGCCTGCAGATTTACCATTCTTCAACTTTCTCACCCTATCCATAACCTCATCCCTACTAATTATCTCATCCACAAAATATCTATTTCTTCTTGTACCATCAAACCCACATACATTCATTATCACCTCTTCATTACTGCCAATGTTATGCAGATTTTCAGTGTTCCCTCCACATTTTTCTCACATCCATTTCATCAGTTACGAAAACACCACCCCTATTCATTATTCTATGCAGATTGCCCTTACTCTCTTTCTTAACAATTCGCGCTTCCTTTAAGAAAAGCTTCCTAATCTCTTGTAAGTCTCCATTTATCCTTCTTCCAAACTGTTCATTTACCTCATTTTTTCTCCTACGTATGCAACTTTTAGTCTTCCTTTTTTCCTCCTTATATAATTCTAAACATCTTTCTTTTGGGACCATTTCGATTTTAGCCCATTCAACAATGCCTCTTTTTAACTTTAAACCGCTTACAACATAGTCTCATGCAAAACCCTAGCGCACTCAAGGCTCAATTCCTTCACATCTACCAAGGATTTAATTGCACCAGCCACCTTTCTACCATTCACAACTTTCCTACTACATTCTGCATAATACATTCATTCCCTTTTCATCCAACATATATCCTAAATATTTAAACTCGGATACTTGTTCCAGTTGCTCAGCATCCAACATGACTTCACACCGCAGACTCTCATCACTCACTACCATAATCATACTCTTATCTACATTAACTTTCAAACCTCTCCTTCTACACACCCTACCAAACCCCTCTACCAATCCTTTCAAACTCTCTTCGGATTCACCAAACAAATCATCCACTTATAATAAGTGTCCTTCCACTCTCTTCCATTCTCAATCATTCTAATACCTTTCCCTGCCAACCCCACCTCTAATTCTTTCATAACCCCATCCATATATAAATTAAATAACCAAGGAGACATAACACATCCTGCCTCACTCTATTATCAATTTTAAATCAATACATTTCAACTTCATTTATTCTTACACACGCTTCACTATCGTCATACATACTTTTGATTCCATTCAGAAGCCTACCACCACCATATATCACTAACATCTTCCACAAAGCTTTCCTATTAATCCAGACATACGCCTGTTGCAAATCTATAAAACCTAAATACAATTTTTTCTTCTCTCATTTTCTCAATCACTTGTTTCAATGTAAAGATTTGATCCACACATTGTCTACCACTTCTAAATGCACCTTGTTCTTCACCAATCAGTCCTTCAGTCACTCAAAGTACTCCTTCAACCAATATAAGAGCATATATCATCCCTACAACACTCAATAAACTAATTCCTTTATAGTTTCAACCAGTATCCCCTACCCTCTAATATAAGGATTACTATTTACTGCTCTCTCCAATCTCTCGGGAAAAACTATTACCCTCCACAAACGGTTTGACACAACTTCCAAATCCATTCAATCACCATCTCGCCTCCATTCTTGATCATTTCACCAGTAATTCCATCTATGCCTGCATATTTACTATTCTTTAACTTTCTCACTCTACCCATTAACTCCTCCCCAAAATACTTATTTCTTCTTGCATCATCAAACCCACATACATTCACTATCACCTCTATATTGAAGCCAGTGATATGCAGATTTTCGAAGTGCTCCTTCCACTCTTTCACATCCATTACATCAGTTACGAAAGCACCATCCCTATTCATTTTTCTATGCAGATTCCCCTTACCCACATTCTTAACCTTTAGCGCTTCCTTCCCAAAAAGCTTCCTATTCACTTTTAACTGTTCATTTACCTCAGTTTTCTTCCTATGTGTGCAACTTTTAGTCTTCCTTTTTTTTTTCCTTATATAATTCCAAACATCTTTCTTTTGAGACTTCATCATTTGGTTTTTAGCACATTCTACCACGCCACTTTTTTACTTTTAACCGCTTGCATCACTTTTCAATCCACAATTCACTGATGAGATTCTTACATCCTACTTTAGCACAACCACATACTTCTCTTGCACTACTAACAAAGGCTTCCTTTATTTGTGCTCAGATTTGTTCAGCTTCATCTTGCCCATATTCAAACGATTTATTTGCAAGAGCTCTTAAATACTTTTCCTTATTACCTTGTTCAATTAACTTCTCTTAAATTTTTCCACTTCCTTCCTTTTCTATCCCTAGTAACTTAGGGCCGTATTTACATACCGGCCTTTTCTCTTCCTTTCGTCAAGTGTTCCTTCAGAATCCTCCCTTAACGTATAATTCAATTATATAACGTCCTTGACAAATTTTTTCCGTAAGGAAGCCTTGACGTCGCAAAATACTTGGCGAAATCTCTTCCTTTGTCAAGGTAGCTCTGAACCAACCTTGAACTCTCTTTAAGATTTTGTTTTCCGAGCGGCAGCCATCTTGTTTTTTTATTGTACAATTTGTCGCTATTATTATTTAATTTATATCATTTGTTGGCATTTATTATGTAAATGATTTTGTCAAATAATACTTTCGGTGTAAGGAAAATAACCCAAAAACCACTAATTTAGGCTCACAACCAGAGAAATAGCAGCGTGCAAACCTTCGACCGGAGCCTAACTTTCAGTTATAAGAGCAGCAGATGCATATAATTTATAATTTATCAATAGTTCGTAGCAGGCTACGTTCAGCCTACGGCTTTGCGGATCAAAGCAACTGGGAACTAATAAATGTGAAGCAACACAACTTCAATTCTCATAGTATTTTTATTAAACGCGTTTAGATTATTTCATTAATTTTTTTTCTTTTTAATATTTCTATAAATTTACATATATAAAATTAATATATAATATACTTTTATTTTGTTCTAGTTTCATTATTACTTTGTGTCTCTATTTGGTCTTCCTCGACCCTCTCATTTGAATGACGTTTTTACTTTGAAAATGTCTTCGATAAGTAGCTCCCGATTAAAGGAAAGGATGGTTTATAAATAGTAAATTTTTTTTAAGATTCTTATGCAGTGGAGGAATGCTTATCTGAGGCTACCTTTACGGAAAGTCAAGACGTTTTTCAAGGTTGATTTATAAATACGGGCCTTAATCTTACATAAAACAACAATGATCCGAAAATACCATCCCCAGCCCTCTAACTGATTTAACATCAATCACATATTTCAACATCTTTATCAACACAAAATTAATCATACTTTTCACTTCGATACAATCTCTACTTATACAACACAACTACACCATCTTTGAAAACACATAATTCAAAACCTCTTCTTGTCTTAATTAATATACTTAGTATTTCCTTTTCCAATGATTTCCCTTACTAAACAAGCTTCTAAGAGGTTGCGACCTTCAGAACTTCAATCTCACCAATATAATTGCTTGCATTGTATAGGAGATTCGTTCCCCCTTGTTTGAAGTATGCATCTCAAATTTAAAGGCGGTACTACACATACTGCTCTCCTTTATAAGTCTCACTAACTCCCTCCAATTTCTTTCCGTTTTGACTGTTTGTAGGTAGTTTTAAAATAAATATTTTTTACTTAATAAAAGTACGCAAAACACGATGATTTTAATTGAAGCAGTCATTACTTATTATTAGTATAACTGCCAAAAAAAAATCGTAAAATGGTTAAATTAAACAAACGTTAAAATATTGCCAAAGAATTTACTGAAATCTACTCCAAACTATGTACAAAGCAATAACTTAAAATTTTTTTACTTAAGGACTTCTGCAAATAAAATATATTGAACTAATTAACAAATCTTAATGACAATCAACAAACTTTATGGGTCTCTACCGAAATTTTTCTCCCAAAGTTTGATGTATTCTTTCTTACGTTCTTCTCGTCTTGCGAAATATTCTGGGTATGCTGCTTTCTCCATTGGGTGCCAATAATCTAAGACCCAATCAGGTACGTGAACTTCACGTTCGAAGGCAATACCACCAGGTGAGTTTGTAACTAAAAAATTATATATATATATATATATATATACCGTATATATATATATATATATATATATATATATATATATATTATATATATATAGTATATATATATATATATATATATATATATATATATTATATATATAATATATATATATATATATATAATATAATATTATATATATTATATATAGTATATATTATATATAGATATATATATATATATATTATTATATTATATATATTATACTATATATATATTATAGTATATATATATAAATATAAGTAGTATATATATATATTATAAAATATATATATATATATATATATATAAGTATATATATATAATAGTATATATTATATATATTATATAAATATATATATATATAATATATTATATTATATATATATATATATTATAATATTATATATATATATTATATAATAAGTATATATATATAATATATATATATATATATATATATATATATATATATATATAAATATATATATATTATATAATATTAAATAATATATAGTAAATTATATAAAAATAAAAATATATAAAATATTAATATATATATATATATATATATATATATATTATATATATATATATTATATATTAATATATATAATATATATATATTGGTGTTGGTGGGTAGCTTCTGAATGGAATCAAAAGTATGTATGACGATAGTTGAAGCGTCGTGTGTAAGAATAAAATGGCTGTCAATGGTGATTCCGGTTTTAGGATGTAATAGCGGAGTGAGACAGTTGTGTTATGTCTCCTTGGTTATTCAATTTGTATATGGATGGGGTTATGAAAGAATTAGAGATGGGGATGGCAGGAAATGGTGTTAGAATGATGGAGAATGGAAGGAGTGGAGGGTTGCCCCTACCTACTGTTATGCGGATGATTTTGGTTCTGTGTGGAGAGTCTGAAGAGAGTTTGAAGGATTGGTGGAGAGCAAGAGATTGGCAGGGTATGTAAAAGGAAGGGTCTGAAAGTAAACGGTAGATAGAGTAAGCGTTATGGGTTGTGAGTGAGGACAAGTCCTCGGTGTGAAGTTATGTAGATGATGAGCAGCTGGAGCAAGTGTCTGAGTTTAAATATTTAGGGTATGTGTTGGATGAGAAGGGAACGGATGATGCAGAGTGTAGTAGGAAAGTTGTGAAAGGCAGGAAGGTGGCTGGTGCAATTAGATCGTTGTTGGATGTAAAGGAACTAAGTCTTAAGTGCGCTAGGGTCTTACATGAGTGTATGTTGTTACCTGTGTTAATGTATAGTAGTGAGACTATGGTCTGGAATAAGAGGTATAGATCTAAAGTTCAATGTTGTCCAGATGGACGATCTTAGGGCATGCTAGGTGTGAGAAGAATTAATAAAATTGGAAATGAACATATTAGAGAGTTGTGTGGTGTGAAGAAAGGGGTAAATGAGAGAATAAATGAAAGTATGTTGAGATGGTTTGGTCATGTGGAAAGGATGAATGACAGTCGGTTGGTTAAGCGGATGTATGTGGTGAGTGTGTTTGGGAACCGACCGGCTGGGAAGACCGAAGAGAAAGTGGATTGAGTCGTTGGGAAACGAATGTCTGAAGGAGAGAAATGTGAGTATGGCAGAGCGAGAATTAAAGGTTGCGTGATAGGAGAGAATGGCGGGGTTTAGTATGGGGGCATGGTTGTGGTCCACCTGGGGCCCAGGGTATGAACCCTTACATTGACGATTTACCCATAGTGAGGGGTCCGACGCGGTCCCATGATGCTCTAGGGTGGATTTTTCTGTCTGTGACCGAGCTCTCACTAATTAATTGGTACAAGGGGCGGTAAGGCTTGCGGCTTTCTTTCTGCGCTCTCCTCGCTCATGCTTCTCCTTACATGCTTTTCTTTTTCCGATGCTTGTACAGCACCTTACCCCAATCTTGGCAAAGAGGAGGTTTGAAAGAATAGAAAGGAAAGAATAGTAATATAGTATATATAATATATATATATATATATATATATACTATAATATATATATATATATATATATATATATATATATATATATATATATATATATACTTATTATATATATTTATATTATATATAATATATATATAGTATATCTATATTATATATATATATTATCTATTATTATTATTGTACATTAAATACAATTAAAATTTGAGCGGGGTAGTGGTGCGTACAGCCTCCCTCATTCACACCCCCCCTCATCTCGCCCTCACCCACCTCCTCCACTCCCCTCTATCCCTCGCCAACTCCCTACCCTCTTCCTCCCCCATCCCTCCCTCCTCCATCATCTCCTTTATCCCATCCCATCCACCTCCTTCTTGGGTCTCCCGCCTTCCTTCATCCTTTCCTATCCCCTCCGCCTCCAAACTCTTCTAACCACTCTCTGCTCCTCCATTCTCACTAAATGCCCATACCATCTTAACATTCCCTTCTCCGCTCTTCCCACCAGACCCTTCCTCCAATCACACCTCTCCCTCACCACCCTTCATTCCCCTAATCCTCTCCCTTTATGCTAACCCCACAAACCGCTCTCAACCCTTCATCTCAAATACTTCCAAACTTTTCCTGCGACCTAGCATTCAACCCCCACGTTTCACACCCATTCAACACCGCTGGGTACACAGGGGATTTTTTTCGAAATATCTCATCTGTAACCTTTCTTGTGTTTAGAATCCCCCCTTTCCATATTCTCTCAGGTCCACTCAAAGCCCTCATTCCTTCACCTCTTCTATGTTCTATCTCCTCCTCATCCCTCCCCCCTTACCCAAATTCATCCCTAAATATCTAAAAAATCTTTACTTCTTCTCCAATACTACCGCCCCCTTTACTCTAACCTC
Organism: Trachelipus rathkii; assembly: GCA_015478945.1. Taxonomy (NCBI): domain Eukaryota; kingdom Metazoa; phylum Arthropoda; class Malacostraca; order Isopoda; family Trachelipodidae; genus Trachelipus; species Trachelipus rathkii. Next base: position 39,077 of record JABUQX010017295.1, on the reverse strand, counting down.
CAACCCCTCCCCCTCCTCACTTTCCTCCTCCTCAAACAACTAACACTTTACTCTTACCGGGATTTATTTTAAGCCCCTTTTGTCCACACACTCTCTCAAACTCCCTCACCAAATACCTCAGCCCTTCCGCGTTCTTCGCCACTAGGGCAGTATCATCCGCAAACAGTATCATGTTCACTCCCCTTCTATCATTCCCATTCATCTCAATTCCACCCCCCTCCCCTCCCTCACCATTCCTCTGCACACACTCTCCATAAACAAATTGAATAGCCATGGCGACATTACACACCCCTGCCTCAATCCACACACCGTCCCAAACATCTTTTCACTCTCCCCTCCTAACACTCTCACACACATTCTACTATTCTTATAAAAAGCCCTAATACCTTTCCCTAAATTACCCCCCACCCCATTTTCCTCCAACACCCTCCACAGTTCACCCCTATTCACTCTATCATATATACTCTTTCTCTAAATCTAAAAAAACATCCATACACTTTCCCTTTTCTCTCAATACTTTTCTCTACAAGCATCTTTAGTGTGAACACTTGGTCCACACACCCTCTTCCCTCCCTAAATCCTTCTTGTTCTTCCCCCATTCTCCCCTTCGTTAAACCTCTCACTCTCTCAATCAATATTCTTCCGTACCACTCCCTACCACACTTAAAGACAAATTACCCTATAATTTCCACATTCCATCCTATCCCCTTTCCCCTTATACATGGGCGAACCAACATCCATCCTTCAATCCTGTGGTACCTTCACCACTTCCTCCAACATATGTTTATATAACCTATGGCAACCATTCCTTCCACCCCTATACCTCCACTTCGCAACATTTCCATTCTGCACACCATCCAGACCTGCGGACTTCCCTTTCCTTAATTTCACGGCCCTATAATTCCTCCATTTGTATTTATCCTCCCCTTCCTCCCCATCTTCATTCCCATCCTACACCTCTTGCATACTTCCTCCTACCCCACCCCCTTCATCAATAGTCCACTAAAATACTCCCCCCACCTCTTCCTCACCCTATCCTCCCCTCCTATCCAATCCCCATCTCCTCCCTTATTCCTCTCCCCCAACCCATCTTCTTCCTTTTTTTATTAACCTCTTTCCAGAAACATCTTACTCCCCGATTTTCAAAATTTTCCGTACACTTTTCATACACCATTTCCTCTTTTTGCTCTTCTCTTTCGCCCTCTCCACCGGCCCTCTTTGCTCCAACTCCTAACCCTTCTATTATTCCTCCCAGCTATCTTCTCCCCTACTTTCCCAACCATTTCACATAAAGCCTCCTTTTTCCTTTTCACCACCTCCTTTCACCTCCTCACTTCCACCACATACTCCCTTTCCTTCTGCTTGCACCCACCCTTTTTACTCCACATACCCTTCTAGCCTCTTCACATACTGCCTCTCTAAATCTCTTCCACTCCCCCTCCACCTCCCCAATTTCCCATCCCTCTCACGTTTCTTCCACCTGTCCTCCATACCTCTCCTAAAACTCCCTCTTTACATACTATTCTCCTCCAATTTTTCCACCTTATCACTTCCACTCTCCTCTTTTCTCCCCTTTTCCTAACCATCACCTCTCCCTCCCACCCTTATCCTGGCAATCACCAAATAGTGATCCGATAATCCCCCCCCCGCCCCTCTAAAACACAATTACATCTAATAATTCTCCCTCCTAATCTTTCCCATTTACACACACATAATCTAGTATCGCCTTCCCCCCGTTATCTCACTCTTCCATGTATACTTATGATTATCATTTTTTTTGAACCAAGTATTCCCCACTATCATTCTTCTTTCGACACATAACTCTATCAGACTTTCTCCATTATCGTTCCTCTCCCCTACCCCAAAAGGTCCTATTATTCTTCCTACCTCCTCCCTTCCCACTCCTGCATTCAAATCTCCCAATAGACAAATTTTTTCATTTACCCCAAAATTCCCAAACACTCATTCAATTCTCCCCAAAATCTTTCTCTCCCTCCTCTCTCGCTCCATTCACTGGTGCATATGCACAAAAAAAAAACCCACATTTCCCCCACGAATTTCACTTTTACCCACATTTATCCTAGAACTCACCTGTTTACACAATCTCACCTTGTCCCACATCTCTTTCCTCATAACTATTCCCACCCCCTCCCTCGCCCTCACTCTCTCGCTCACCCCCGATACCATACCCTTGTATTTTCCGAAATCCAACACCCCTCTTTCCCCTTCAACTTTAGTTTCTGTTATCCCTAACACATCCAACCTTTTTTCCTCAAACATCAGCCCCACTTCCTCCCTCTTCAAATCCTCGTTTACCCCTCTCACATTCATACACCCCACCCTAATTACCACTCTCCTCCCCATCTTTCCCTACTTCTATATATAACTCAATCAGGCTGTACGCTTTACGGGACCTCCCACCTTAGGTGCTTCCCCACACCTAGGGCTACCACCCCGCTCTCACCAACCCACAATAACAATAACAAGATACGTTAAAATAATATAAAAACAATAAAAGGTTAAAACACTATCAGTTTATATCTATTCCCCCACCCTCTTCCTCCTCCCCCCCTTCCTCCCTTCCCTCCCCTCCCCCACCTCCCTTTCCTTTTCCTTTAAAATTCCCGTTAAAACTTAATTATCTATTAAAAACCTTTATTTACTTATTATTTATTTAAAATTCTTTAAAAAACCCTTTTCAATAGTGCCACTCTTCATAAACGTATTTCGGAGCCAAACTATATCTTCGAATAATTTACAGTAATCATTAGCTGGACGGGTTGGAGTATAATGAATGATGATTTCCAAAATTAAGATTTCTTCTTACCAGCTTACTTTTAATACTAGTATAAGAAGTCGTAAAGCTCCAATGTTATTCTCTATGTTTATTTCTTACGAGAATCCCATATTAACTTTTATTTCAAATAAAAATACAACTTACGAAATAGGGTAAGGTTACTCTTTCAGTATAACTTCGATAACTGTCAGTGATAAGGTACTCAACTCCAACAATTTAATCGCATCAAAACTTCACGAAAATATAACCTTCAATTTACAAAACACTCAAGAAGTTTACAAATATCCACAAAATTACAAAAGTTTATTTACAAAGCTTCAATTTAGTTCCCCAAAGTTGCATACAGAAATCGCAGCGTTTATAATAAATTCGCAACTTTCACAAAGTTTAAAGTTTTACTTAAACTTCCATATCAATTCGAATATTTACTATGTAACTTTCATAACGATAAAAGATATTATTTCTTACAAAGTATTTACAATATATTTATATATATATATATATATAAATATATATATATATATATTATAATATATATATATTATATATATTGATACTATATAGTACTATATATATATATATATATTAAGCTATATATATATATAGTATATATACTATATATATCTAATAAGTAATATATATATATAATATAATATATATATAGATATAATTATATATAATAATAATATATTTATATATTATAATATTATTATTATAATATATATATATATATATATATAATATATATATATATATATATATATATATATATATATATATATATATATATATATATATATATATATATATATATATTATATAGTATAATATATATATATATATATATATTAATATATATATTATATATATTATAATATATATATATATAGTATATTATTTTAATATAGTATATATATATTATATATAATATATATATATATATTATATATATTATTATATATATATATATATATATATAATATATATATATATTATAAATATAGTATATATATATATATATATATCATATACTATATATATATATATATATATATTAGATCGTTCTTAAAGTTAAAACTAAAGGTGTATATATATAAAAATATATATATAGCTCGTTCTTAAAGTTAACTAAGTGTGGGTGTGTTTAATAATGGGAGTGTCTAAAAGTTGTATATGATAAAATAGCATAATGCTGGTGTGATTTTTTTCCTTCTGGTGCAGGGGTTTGCTATAATTTTTGATGCAGAGGTGATCAATGAGAGTGAGTTACTGCAAAATTG